>WSTY01000661.1:0-15972 GCA_019633465.1 Tulasnella sp. 417 | reverse complement strand
CACCCCTGATGCGTTCCTTTCGCTGACTCCACGACTCAAATGTTGTTGTTCCTACAGATAATTATGCTTATAAAAATTGCTATGCATTACCTCGAGTGGCGCTATAGCGGTTGCAAGTCGTCAAGCTCTTTTTGTCATGCCTGGGTGCAGGTGGATCTGGAGGACGCGTGAGCCGGCGCGCTGATGCCCTGCAGAATACTTCTGTCGATCAAGAGCCTTTATTGCCCAGGTTCTTCCCCCCTCCCCCTCTTGGCACGCGCTTCGGTGGTACAGCGCGCCATTTCTTCTTCCGAAAGACTACAGTGGACTGCCCTATCGAGACGGGCCATTATAATTCGTGGGAAGAGGGTTGGAAGGCCTCAGTCGTACTAAGAAATGTGAGAGGTGCTAACGTTAATATATGCTCGCGGAATGGATAAGGATTCGGTTAAGAGGTTCAGGGAGTGATCCATGCCGGAGTCGTGCGCGTCCGCGTGATCCGCTGAGACACCTTGTACCTACGCGAAGATCTAGGCATGCGCATTTGTTAGCGAGTCTTATCAAAGGGGGTTCATTGTAGCTAGGGTCCTCTTGGCGAAGCGAGCGAAGCCAATTGGATGCTTGGAACCGTATGGAGAGTCTGTTGCCACTTTGAGAGCGTGTGAGGTTTGAGCAAGTCTTGGCAGGCGCCGAAGGAAAGTCTCGATTCTCAGCACCGCCACCTTGAGCTCCAAGTTGTCACCCCCGACAGACACATTCCGGCAGAGGCCACTAGAAGGCAAATACTCAGAATACTGATATATGGTCGAAAGGGACTAATGAATTGGTAGCTATAGAGTACCATGTTCCTGTATACGCATGGTCCCAATTGGGCGCCTCGTCCCGCCTTTAGCACATCGCACATCACGCTCTCATGTTCTTGCTGTAACCTTATTTTGGCTTTTATTCCCGCAGGGCCCATCATCTAATCTCAGATATGATCTTTGATGCATCGTTGATTACTGCGTTTGAGGCCAGCTTCTCTTGCACTCGGTTCTGATGGAAGGCTGAGGCGCCCGGAAAGAGCATCCACACCAAGCCACCCTGAACTTTGTAAATGATCTGAGTGGGCGTGTAACTCCTATATCCTGAATGACCTCATAAACGAACATGTTTGAGTGGGCCGCAGCGCCAAGTCTAATCGTTATGTGAGAATGAGATAGCTGGTCTCACTGTCGCATAACGGTTCACCCCTCCCCGGAAACGCAGGGATCTGCATACCATCATGATCACCATCGATGAGAATACAACAAGCCACGGTACACATTGGCGGCTGGTTCCCACCCTCGGTCTCCTTGCCGGTGGTGCAAGGCTTTTTGTTGGGAGACCAAAACGCTGTCGAGTTCGCCGAGGCCATATTTCGGGACCTCTTCCCCCTATACACAACGCGACACGCTTCCCATCCAAACTTCGATCGCAACCGCTGAAGATCGGTCGGGTCGCAAACATCTCGAGCTCCCAACCGGGCCGTCCGTGGAAACCCGACAAATGCATCCCTTGACTCATACATGGTACGTTCAAATTGCGGGTGTAAGGCGGAAGTTGACCAGCCCACCCAATGACCAAGGTTTCCCGAGCACCCGTCATAACAAACCCTGAAAGAAAGCAAACGAGAGTTACTCCTTATACCAAAATTACCTGCAAATCATCGCAGTCTGGGTCACGATATAACATGCAAAGACGGTCGCATTCGTGGCACCGCAGACATGCTTGTCATGCAGGCGGGATCGTCATCCCCAACCGTCTCCCGAACTGGGCCGTTTCATTCACCATAACGAGTACTCTTTCTTTCTATGTTGACACTCGGCAAGGGCCTCTCTCGTGGGTAGGGGCGACGTTGTGCTCAAGGCGAGCCAGGGTCGATGACGATGTCGATTTCGTCCCAAAGCACTCAAACGGGTCCTAGATCGCTCAAACTCTTCCTTTCTTCCTTAATGTCCGGGAGTATGGGAAGTTCTCCATTCAGGACTTTCCATCCTCTCCTCTCCTCACATGATAGTACAGCTAAAACACCCCGCCGTCGCGACCGCCTGCACCCCAGCACCTACAAGCGTAGCGCCAGCCATCAACGCCAACTCCCTCCCGCGCCCTTCTTGTTGCTGCTGGATATATATTGGTCGATTATATCCATATTGGCCACCGGGATTCCACTGTCCACCACCACCAGGGCCGAAATTAGGTGGCGGCGGCGTCCCGTAGTTGTTGTACCCATAGAACTGATCTGGGGGAGAGAAATTATTCCGTGAATGCTGGTAAGACTGCCGAGGTGGTGGGTAATCTGGGGGAGGGTAATAACGGGAAGAGGTGCTCGGCGAATCACGGCCATATGAATTTCGGGATCGGTCTGAGCGATCTGCCCTGCTGCTGCCGCTCCCGCTTGGACGGTCACGCCGTCGAGGTCGACCGGAACTCGAGGCTCTCCGGGTTCCTACTGTCCAACGCTTCTCAACAGGCGGTCTAAAAAAACAAATGGAAGGGCGAGACGGATGGCGCACCATTCGAGTCGTCGCTATCGGTCTGAGCGAGCGATTCTGCGTAGCAAGCGTCGCTGCAGTAGGCCCAGTCGAACCGTTTGAGGGGATCGCCGCATTGGATGCAATATTTTGCCCTGGCCATCCCTGTGAATGAACCCTTCAAAGGTCGAAACCAAACATCAACACCATTACCCACTTTTTTATTTTCAATCGAGCGAGGGGCTGTAATTCAACGTACTTGGATGTATCTGCGCAACCGCTCCGCGCTGGTGGCTTGCCGTCAAACGAGGAGGGTTTTCTAACGGCCGCAATAGATGGAACGAGTTAAATAATCTCTGAACCCGTCGTCGTTGGCGGTCGAAGGAAACAACGGGACTGAGATGGTAAGCGCTTTACATGCGTCGTCGGCACACGTTGGCCCCGAATTCGGAGTTTGGTGGAGGATGGAGAGAGGGGAGCGGGGGCGGGATGGGGCTGGGAACGATGGAAGGGGGAGCTTTCGATCGATGACTGGCAATTCAGGACGCCTCGCCTCGGAGGACAACAGCATGTTTGTGGTTTGAATTTAGGGTGTTATCCCAGATCCTCCCTTTACCCTATTGCATTGACCACCTGCCATAGACGAGTCACGTGTTCCGACCCCTTATGTGTTCCTCTCACTGACTACCCTGACCGCTGCGACTCAAATGTTTGTTCCTGCGGATAGTGATGCGATGAAAGCTCGTTAAGTATGAGCTCCAGCAGCGCTAAGTATGGCGGTTGCGAGTGGTCGAGCTATTTTTGTCGAGTTCCTCCAGGGTGCAAGTACATCTTGGAGACGCGTGAGCCCCTGCTGGCCTGCAGAGTTACTCCGGTCGATCAAGGGCCTTTCTTGCCGAGGCATCTTTTGCAAGCGATGCCGTTGCACAGTGTACCCTCTTTTTTTCTTCCGAAAGACTACAATGGAACGCCCCATCGGGGCGGGCCATTGTGATTCTTGGGAAGACAAGTGGAAGGACTCGATCATAGGAAGGGGCGAACGTTAATTTATGCTCGCGGAATGGATAAGGGCTCAGCTAAGAGGTTCACCGAGTGATCCATTCCGGGGTAGTGCACGTCCGCGTGATCCACTGAGACACCTTGCACCTACCCGAAGAGGCATTTGTTAGCGAGTCTTATCAAAGGGGGTTCATTGCAGCTAGGTCCTCTTGGCGAAGCGAGCTTAGCCGATTGGATGATTGGAACCGTAAGGAGAGTCTGTTACCGCTTTTAGAGCGTGTGACGTTTGCGCAAGGCAGGCGTATGGGCTATATTTTGTGCAAATATTCACAAACCCTGCACACACGTCCCTTGCACACACACAGGCCCCTTTCTGCATTAGAACCCCCTCCGTAGCCATACGGTGCTTTGGATGACTCTTCCCTCCCTCTCTCCGTCCCGCTCCCCAATCGCTCTGCCACTCGCGTCTCATAACATCGCTCATAACTGATCATTGCCATGAGAAGCGGGTCGAAGCCGACTAAAAGCCAACCTCCTCCCAGGCCACTGGCAAAATCTGGCCGTCTGCGACCTCGGGTAGATGGCACCCTAAACCCAGGTCTCGACGAGAGAGTCATCTCTTTGAAAAAAGCTATAGTGTCAAGACTCAAAGTAGGCCAGCTCGATATGTAGAGTAACCGAGCTGTGAAACTAACCTCGTGCTAGGGCAACAATTGGCCGTCCGATTCGATGGAGGCCGCGGAAAGCTTAGTAAATGCGATCAATTCCTGCCCGGACCTATCCACGTGTGACTATGACATGACCAAGGACCTACAAGATCTCGTGGAAATTTATATAGAGTGAGTTCCTTGGGGGCAGAGGAGTCAGTTATTCACCAAACACGTCTCGACCAGTATCCTCGACGACATTCTTATACAGCTAGGGGACGCATCTTCAAAAGCTGCGATGAAAAGATGGAGATTTCTCGAGTTGGTCAAATCATTGACTTCCGATCGCCCCAGCAAATGCACTCTACTACTCAAGACCTGCCAAGATGACCTATTGAGAGCAACTCATGCTTTGAGTGTACGTCTCTGGATATTCTTCTCTAAGCGCGTGACGCTCATCTAGCCCTTAAAGAAACGCTTGGAGACTGAGCAAGCGAAGAGTACGTGCGACTCAAGCGTTTACGAACGTTCATCAGACTGACTTTTCATTAGGCTCAGAGGAGGGTGTCTCGGGCGGGCTTGAATCCTCGCCAAAAGTCCATATTCACTCCACTGGGCAGGGCGGGTCTCAATCGACCGGCCGGGACCTGGCGACGGGCACCGCAGAACAAGGGACCTCGTCAGACGATCCTACCTGCGCCTCGGCCATACCTAAAGACTCTCTATCAAGTACTCCTGATGACCAAAGAGATCGAAGTTCTGTTAGCAAAGAAGCTCTCTCCGTAGCCAGGAAGACCTTCAAGAGCGTGGAGATCGGATCCGGAGCGATCCCCATTGTCGGGACGTACATAGGGGCGGCTGCCAAAGTGGGATTAACGCTTGTAGAAACGCTCCAGGTAACTCACATCGCGGGTATAATCTTTGTTTCGACTCTCATGTGTCCATCCTATCGCAGACTATGGACAGGAACAACAGCCTTGCCATTGACCTTGGCGATCACACTTCTAAGCTGAACAAACTTGTTGAGAAGTTTAGAGCAAGGTCGAGCATGGACGAAAAGGATATGGCCGACCAGATTGATGCCTTACACAAGTAGACTCGTTCTAATGCAATGAGGCAAACGTACTGACCTACTGTATAGGGAGATTGTCGTAGTCAACAAGAATGTCGAGGAATGGAGTTCGTTAGGCCGATTTAACAAAGCCTTTCTGGCACGTGACCATGGAGAAACGCTCAAAGATTATCAAGGGAGAATCCAAACGGCGCGAGAGGAAATGCAGGTTCGTGATCACTCGTCCTACCACGGCTTGATATTGACTGATTTCGGGCAATCAGCTTCTTGCCAGCGTCGACAGTCGAAATCTCATAATTGACCTCGGTATGTAGCCCAAATACTCCAGCATCGGACTCCGCTGATTTGTCCTGTATTAAATGTTTAATTTCGAAAAGAGCGACGTCGTTTGTTGAAATGCCTCGGGGATGGGCAGTTTGGAGGTCGAGGAAACATCATTGAGGATATCATTTGCTTCCCTGGGACGAGACGGGAGATATTGAAGGATATCGATGAATGGATCAGAGATATATCATCTCCAAGCCCGGTACTATGGATCAGCGGCATGGCTGGCCGAGGCAAATCGACGATTGCGTCAACCGTGGTCCACAATTGGGAAAGCCGAGCATCCTGTGCAATATTTCACTTCCGTCGGGGCCAAACGGCTCTAAACTCCCGTGTTGTATGCGCTCTCGCGAGGCAGCTCGGAAGCAGCCTCGTTTATGAGGTCAGGGAGCCGGTCCTGGAGAGTGTGAGAGAGAACGAGGGACTCGCAGACGCCGGCCGACGGCTGGATCAGCAGTTCGAGACCTTCCTCGTCCGTCCGTTTATTGACTTCAAGAGCCAAAACCACCCTATTCTGATTGTTCTTGACGCCCTCGATGAGTGTGACAATCCGGGAGACGCTGTGGACTTGGTGCGGCTCATTTGTAAACACTCTCCATCGTTCCCCAATAACTTCAAATTTATCCTTACCTCTCGCCCCGAAGGCGATATCCTCCGCATTCTCGAATCACGAAAATGTCACAAGGAAGACTTGGACCTGGCCCCCGACATTAACAGTGATGTCGGTCTATTCATCCAAGATGCTTTCACACGGATAAGGGCGGAACATGGTCTATCAGAAGACTGGCCATCCTCAGGAGACATGGAGAAACTCGTTGAAATGTCGCAAGGTCTATTTCAGTGGGCGCGCACCGCAATTAGATACGTCAGCAGTGGTTCACCCGCCAACCGCTTGCGGGCGTTATTCAAACGCCCCGAGGCATGGAGCGGACTCGACGATCTGTACCACCAAATCCTCTCCAAAGCCTTTGATAGTGTGAGATTGGACTCCGATCGGCAGGATATTCTGATCAGAACGCTGGGAACTCTCGTAGTAGCGCCGTATCCAGTCTCCCTCGGGGCAATTGCCTCCCTATATGGCAAACATGAAATACTCGATGGGATTAGCCCAGACGACGTCATTGCATTTCTCCGCAAAGACGTTCTCGCGGACCTCAACTCCCTCCTCTTCATTCCCGAGTCACCCGCTGAACCAATGCGGCTGATGCACACCTCCATCCGAGATCTCCTCGTCAGCGAGCTCCGATGCAAGCAGCAACCGTTCTACATCGACCCTGCTCGCTCTCATCGGCAACTAGCAAACCTGTGCTTGAGGATAATGCTTGGATGTCTGAAGGAGAACATTTGCAACTTGTCGGACGTTTCAAAGCCAGCCTCTGAGGCTCGGGACGTGGTGGAGCGTGATATATCTCAGGGTGTTCGGTATTGTTGCCGAGCGTGGTCCGTTCATCTGACCGAAGGTGTCTCGTGGCCACAGCCGGCGGGCGAAAGTGCAACCACCGACGAGCTGACCGCCTATTTCGAGTTGTTCAGTAAGGAGAAGCTCATGTATTGGCTTGAAGTAATGAGCCTGGTTGACGCCACCATGGATGCAATTGTTATGACCGAAGGCGTGCATCAATGGCTTCTGGTGAGTTTTGAACATCAGCCCAAAGTCTGAGTATGACCAAACAAACTGAATCAAAGTGCGAAGCGAAGACCCACAGATATGTACAAAACCGATTCACTTGGAGCCCTTTGGCGGGATATCCGGCGGTTCATCGACATGTTTTTGGAGCCGATTTCGTTCGGACCACTGCATATTTATGTTTCCGCGCTTCCTCACTGTCCAACCGAGACCGAAGTGTGGAATCTCTACGGAGAACAGGCAAAAACGCGAATCTCCAATGGTCATCAGATGTCGACGTGGCCATCGAACCTTTGGACTCGATTCTTAGATGCAGAAGTAAAAGCGGCTGCGTTCTCACCAGACGGCCGAGTCCTGGCAGTTGGATGCGAGGATTGTACAGTTCGACTGTTGGATTCCCAGACAGGAACAGCAGTGCGCGAACCTCTCAAGGGCCACCGTGACTGGGTTTGGTCCGTCTCCTTCTCGCCTGATGGCAAGACCCTAGCATCCGCGTCCAAAGACACGACAATCCAACTCTGGGATTTAGAGACTGGAGCAATGGTGGGAAGCCCACTCACCGGTCACAGTGGTGAAGTATTATCTGTCTGCTTTGAATGCAATGGCAGGGTTTTGGCATCGGGATCTGATGACAATACGATTCGACTCCTGAATCTTCAAACCGGAGCTGCAGTGGGTGAGCCACTTGTCGGGCACAGTGAAGGCGTGAAGTGTATTAGCTTCTCGCCTGACAACAAGCTTCTGGCATCCGGATCCGAAGACGGCACAGTTCGACTTTGGGACCCTGAAACAGGAGCAGTATTGGGTGAACCACTCAGAGGTCACGAGAGCTGGGTTCGATCTGTCTGCTTCTCTCCAGATAGCAAACATCTAGCGTCAGGATCCTATGACAACAAAATTCGCCTGTGGGCCACCGACATGGGAACGCTAGTTGGAGAACCACTCATAGGCCATGATGGGGAGATCTACTCCATCAGCTTCTCACCCGACGGTAGGATTCTAGCCTCCGGATCCAGCGACAGGACAGTTCGATTTTGGAACGCCCAGACCGGAGCCGCAATGGGTGAACCACTCACAGGTCACGATGAAGTGGTCCGGGCCGTCTGCTTCTCTCCAGATGGCAAGCTTTTGGCATCCGGATCCGATGACAAGACTGTTCGACTCTGGGATCCTCAGGCCGGAGCGCCGGTGGCCGGGTCCCTCATCAGTCACCGTGCCAAGGTCAACTCCGTTTGCTTCTCGCCCGATGGCAAGCGTGTACGATCCGTATACGATGACCGTACAATTCGACTCTGGGATGCTCAGACCGGGGCGGCAGTGGGTGAACCACTCACCGGTCACAGTGGCAAGGTTAACTCGGTTTGCTTCTCGCCCGATGGCAACCTTCTGGCATCCGGATCCGACGACGAGACAATTCGACTGTGGGACGCTCAGACCGGAGAAGCGAAGGGTGAACCACTCAAAAGCCACAGGTGGGAGGTTAGGTCCGTTTGCTTTTCGCCCGACGGCAATCTTCTAGCATCCGGATCCGACGACCGGACAGTTCGGCTATGGGATCCTCGTACCGGAGCGGCAGTTGGTGATCCACTCAGAGGTCACAGCAACTGGGTTCGGTCCGTTTCCTTCTCGCCCGATGGCAAATACTTAGCGCCCGGATCCTCCGACAGAACCATTCGACTTTGGGATCCTCAAACTAGAGTGGCGGTTGGCGAGCCGCTCGCTGGACACAGTGACCGGGTCATGTCCGTGTCCTTCTCACCAGACGGAGCGCTTCTCCTGGCTCGATGTGCCGACGGCAGTACCGCCACCTGGAATATCGCCACCCGTCAACGATGTGACACCGCTCGCAGTCCTTTGTCTTACGCAAATCCACGCTTTCGCGATCACTGGGTAACCTTCGATTCCTCCCGCTTGCTCTGGCTCCCTCCGCAATACTGGGACATTGACGATGACCATGTCGCTCTATTCAACAGGCAGCTTTTTGTTTTTCACAATGGGTCTCTTTCAATTCTCGACATTTCTCAGATTCTCCCGCCTGAATGATCCAGTTGTTATAGCGACCTGCTTTCCCTCAATGCACCTCTGAATCTAGTGTAATGTCATCTGTGTGATACATGATGCCCGCAGCGCGATTTCTTTCTTACGATTAGCTGAGCATCTTTTTGTAAAGTGGATTGTCATTTGATATACCCATTGCACTCTCATTGCTGACAAGTTCTAGCCCTCCGGGCTCCTTTGCATCTCCGCTCCCTTGATCCTTCCAATCAGCGAATCTTCGTTGAGTTAGATAAACAGATCCATGAGAGGTTCATGAGATCGCTCTCACTTGATTTGGATAATAGTTTTTATCAGTGACTCCACAGTCAACCCAAAATGGGTCTCATCCCCTTAATTTTGTATTACTGACGCTAATGGAAAAACTCCTTTACCAATCAATCGCGCAAGGCCCCACTACCCAGAATAGAGTCTGAAATGATAGACTAACCTTCTATACCTGTCTCTCTCCAAAAACTCTTTAGCAAATCTAGTTCAAGTTGTATATCATTGTCAATACATGACCTTGAATGCCGGCTTGCCGGACGGTTTTCCCTCGAGACCCATTCACTGATGGTCTAACTGGACAGTGGAACAGTATTGGTTACACTCGCCCACCACCCAGCGGAGCATATTATCCATTCAAGTGCATTGTACTTGATTTTTTTTTGCTAGTTCCTAATTAAGCTACAGTATCTACATTTATCAAACAATTCTTGAAACCTTGCCTTTCCCTATCTAGCTAATTTTTGAACTGAGTGTTGACCTAGAGCGGCCCAACCATTGCAAGCTGGACTTGGTGAGGGCTAACTTTATTCACGATGCTTGAGTGTAGGACTTGGCATCAAGCTTGGTGAGGCACCAATCATGGTGGGAGGCTTTCCTGGCTGCGATTGATCCCTCTCAGGTGTGCAGAGGGTGCAAAGCCTGGGGTTCCAGAAAAAACTCACCTCACATTATCTGGTATCAAGATTGGTTGAACTTGTGAGGGTGAGGGGAGGCTTGAGCTGGCATGTGCCACTGAAGTTGCCCATCTGATCCCTTTGTCAGTGGTACACAGTGGACAATTGTGGTGCTAGCCACACACTCACATAGGAATCAGTTTGGGCACACAGTATAACCTTTTTGGGTCATCTGTTGCAGTGAATAAAAGGAGAGGGACTTCAGTGCCTGATCCGCATGCGATGCACCACCATATGGCACGCTGTTTGGGCCATACAAATGACATGGACCTACAAATGACAATTGACAAATGACAAATGACAAATGACCACTGAATCCACCAGATTATCCTTGTATATCAAGCTAAATGGAACTACCAATCGTAGGAAAAGGTTCGGGCTTCAAGAGCTGGGGAACTAACAAGGTCACTCAATCCATGCTGATGTTGCAATCAACGCTCAACCCCTTGTCCCCATTGTTCACGCCATTACGGCGTTCCCTCCCCCTTGAAACAAAGGATATTGAACAGGTAGTTAGGCGCATGGAACCTACTTTGGCCTTGACTGTCCAAGTGCTGCATGGATCTGCAGGGTGAGCATCTCACCAGCAGCCTTGAAAAGGATTCTAACACCAACCGTCTGCAAAAGCAAAACCTCCATATGGAGGCCGGCAGTCAGAAAACTTATTCAACGAACTATTACAATAGTGAGCCCCAATTTGAATACCAGTTTAGGGAATAGGCGGAACTCCTTCACCTCGCATCCCAGTCGTGCACAATGGTCCCCCCCCCCTCCAACATATCCTCTCGAGTTCCTCACATAAACTCTTTTCCCATTCACTTGCTACCAGTCTCGGCCTGGTTTAATGCTTCCACATCATAACAATCTCCCAACAGGCTCAAGCACCAACTCCCAACTCCAGCAACAATCCGGGCGCACCAGCTGTAAACAACGCTGTTCACTCCCCAAGTCCCGGAAACCCTTTTATTGACCGCTACATCGTATTATGATATGTTATATCTATTATCAAGGAAATTCTCGTCCAATCGTTTAATAAATTTCAATCGTGCTGTTAGTGGGGTGTTCAACAAGGCCAGACCGACCAGGTCAGCTCGATGCCATTCTTTCCAAATATGTTGCCCATGACGTTTGCAATTGCTAACCCGTTTCTTGCCTCCCACTATGGTTCTCAAGGTGCCTTTATAATCCCTCGGGTCTTGGCAACCCGTCCCAGTCTTACCAGAGGCGACAATCGCCCCCGGCCCCCCCGCTCCGCCTCTATCAGCACAACGCCCGGGCCGAACCGCTGTGGTGAATTACCTTCAACAACTAGGGATTGCGCCTCCCATTACTCTACCCACCGGCTATTCAGCACCCCAGAATCCCCGCCCAACTCCCAGTCTTGTGACCTGACCCGTACAAAGGTCCCTCCCCTACGTCAAACCCAACGCTCCAATCGAAACCCGACGTCACTCTTCTCAAGTCCATCCAACAGGTCAGAATGCGATGCAGCGCATATCGCCCGCAGGGTCTTCCCCGTCGTTCAGGTCGACGACGAAGGGGTCGTGCAGAGCAGCGGTGGGCAGTGCGATTAGAGTGAGGCCTCAGGTACCCGAATCAGCGTCAACCAATGGCAGGTGACGTCGACATGAGGCGCATTTCCTTATCTGGCGAATTTCAGTTGTGGCTTGCCCATGGCGTTCCCATCGGTTGAGACTGGCGATCACAACGTCCCTCCGGGCTTTTTAGAACCCGATCCACGTGCACATTTCCGCAAACAGCGCCGGAATAGCTACCACACGCTTTCCCTGCGGATTTCCGCAGCTTCCCCCAGCTGCCTCGACGCTTGGCAGCGACGCAGCAAGAGCAGTCGCCCCTCCTCATATCGGGAGGGCCCACCATCTAATCTTAGATATGATCTTTGATACATCGTTCATTACTGCGTTTGAGGCCAGCTTGCCTTGCACTCGGTTCTGATGGAAGGTTGAGACATCTGCAAATAGGATCCACACCAAGCCACCTTGAACTTAGTATATTATCTAAGTGGGCGTGTAACTCCTATACCCTGAATGACCTCATAAACGGACATTCTTGAGTGGGCTGCAGCGCCAAGTCTAATCGTTATGTGAGAATGAGATAGCTGGTCTCACTGCCGCATAACGGTGCGCTCAGCTTGGTGGGAGCCCAAAACGCTGTCGAGTTCGCCGTGGCTATATTTCGGGATCTTCTCCCCCTTTACGCAACGCGACACGTTTCTCATCCAAACTTCGATCCCAGCCGCTGAAGATCGGTAGGGTCGCAAACATCTCGAGCTCCGAACTGGGCCGTCCGTGGAAAGCTCGAGAAATGCAACCCTTGACTCATGCGCGGTATACTCAAATTGCGGGCGTAATGCAGAAGTTGACCAGCACACCCAAACGTTCCCGAGCACCCGCCTTAACAAAAGCCGGGAAACAATAAGCCAGGGCTATCATGTAAAGGCTCTTATATCAACGTGATGCGCAAATCACCGCAGTCTGGGCGACGATATGATAGGCAAGATGGTGGGGATCGTGGCACTGCGGGGGCAGTTGTCAGGCGGACTTGCCGCCATCTCCCGAACTGGGTCGTTTCATTCATCACAGCGAACACTTATATCATCCTATCTTGATACTCAGCCTAATTCACGGGCGACGTTTTGCTCAAGGGGAACGAGGGTCGAATCGATATCGCCAAGTTGATTTTCGTCCCAAAGCTCTCAAATCTGCCACATATCGTTTCTAACTCGTCCTTAATATCTAATAGTATGGGGAATTCTCCGTTAAGGACCTTTTCACCGTCTTCTCTCCTCACATGATGGTGCAACCCAACAACCCTGCCGACGCGACCGCCTGTATCCCAGCACCCCCGAGCGTGGCGCCGGCCATCATCGCTGCCATCGTCATCTCCCTCCCACCCCCGCCCTGCTGCGGCGCCTGGATATAGATTGGTTGATGATACCCGTATTGGCCACCAGGATTCCACCGTCCACCCCCACCAGGGCCGAAATTAGGTGGCGGCATTCCATAGTCGTTATAGTCATAGAACTGATCTGCGGAAGAGAAATTATTCCCTGAATACCGGTAAGGCAGCCGAGGTGGCGGGTAGTTTGGGGGAGGGTAATGACGATAAGAGGTGCTCGGCGAATCGCGAGTATAGGAATCCCACCGGCCTTGTCGATTTGCCCTGCTGCCGCCGCTTCCACTTGGAGGGTCACGCCATCGAGGTGGACCGGAGCTTGAGGCTCTCCACGTTCCTACCGTCCAACGCTCATCAACAGACGGTCTAAAAGGAAATGGAAGGGCGAGACGATGGCGCACCATACAAGTCGTCGCTCTCGGCCTCAGCGAGCGATTCTGCGAAACAAAAGTCGCTGCAATATGGCCAGTTGTAACGCTGGATGTGCACACCGCATTGGACGCAATATTTTACCAGCAGCCGAGGTGGCGCGTAGTTTGGGGGAGGGTAATAAGGAGAAGAGGTGCTCAGCGAATCGCGGTTAAATGAATTCCGCGATTGGCCTTGTCGATCTGCCATACTGCCGCCGCTTCTACTTGGAGGGTCACGCCATCGAGGTGGACCGGAACTTGAGGCTCTCCACATTCCTACCGTCCAAGGCTTATCAACAGACGGTCTAAAAGGAAATGGAAGGGCGAGACGAAGGCGCACCGTACAAGTCGTCGCTATCGGTCTCAGCGAGCGATTCTGCGAAGCAAAAGTCGCTGCAATATGGCCAGTCGTAATTTCGGAGGGGCACAGCACATTGGATGCAATATCTTGCCCTAACCATCCCAGTGAATGAACCCTTGAAAGTCGAAACCAAATATCAACAACATTGCCCACACATTTATTTTAAATTGAACCGGGGGAGGGGCTGCAATTCAACGTACTTGGATGTGTCTGCGCAACCGCGTCGCACTGGTGGCTGACCGTCAGACGATGAAAGTTTTCTATCGGCCGCAATGGATGGAATGGGTTGAAGAATCTCTGAACCTGTCGTCTTGACAGTAGAAGGGAGACAACGGGAACAAGATGGTAAGCGCTTTACATGTGTCGAGCCACTCTCGCTTCGATCTCCTCAAAAAGCCGTGCTTACAATATTGGATTCGCGTTTGAAGATGGTGGGTTGCTGTACTGCTGCACTCAGGTTACAGGAAGTACTGTTTTCGGAGGAGTTTGACTGAAGATAGAGAGGGAGGGGGAGGAGGGGGAGCGGGTGGGAGGGGGATGGAAATGATGGATGGGCAGAGCCTTTGATTGACGAGGGGGCGCGGCAAATGATTCACAACGCCTCGCCTTGGAGGACAACGACATGGAGATGACGTTTACGGTTTGTATTTGACGTGTTATCCCAGACCTTCCTCTAATTGCATTGACCGCATGTAGCCGAATCAGATGTCCCGACCCTGATGGGGTTCCTTCCATTGACTACCCTGACCGCTACGACTCAAATGTGTATTCCTGCAGGCAATGGTGCAATGGAGGCTTGTTACGTATGAGCTCGAGTGGTGCTATAGCAGTAGCGAGGTGTCGAGCGATTTTTGTCGAGGTCCAGGGTGCAGGTGGATCTCGAAGACGCGTGAGCTGGCGCGCTGATCCCCTGCATAATGCTTCAGTTGATCAAGACCTATGGCCGAGGCCGTTTGTTTTTTTTTCGGGGACGAGGTGCCGTTGTATAGTGCACCATTACTTTCTTCCGAAAGGCCACAGTGGACCCATCGAGGCGGGCCATTGTTCTGGAAATGGAAGCTGGAAGAACTCGGTCTTACCAGGAAACGTGAAAGGGAGCGAACGTTAATTTATCCTCGCGGAACGGATAACGACTCGCTTCAGACGTTCAGTGAGTGATTTACACCGAGGTGGTACACGTTCGCGTGATCCACTGAGACATTTTGCACTTACCTGGAGAAGTATTTGGGAGCGAGTGTTATCGAAGGCGATTCATCCTCGCTAGGCACCTTGTGGCTAAGTGTACTCGGCCAATTGGACGCTTGAAACCACAGGGGGATGTCCAGAGACTCTGTTACCACTTTGGGAGGGTGTGACGTTCGAGCGGGTCTTGGCAGGGGCCAGGGAGATCACTATTCTCGGCACCGCCATCTTAAGCTGCAGGTCGTCAAACACCGACACCCACATTCCTGCAGAGGTCACCAGAAAAAAGCGCTTAGAATACTTATATACGGTCCAAAGGGGGTAAATAGATTAGTATATAACCTCGTTGTAATATGTTCCAGATGGCGAACGCTCCTGGTCCAAGGGCGCCCCGTCCCGCCTCTGCGGCTCTCCCATAATCCATCCTCTCCTCTTCTCACATGATAGTACAACTAAAGCACCCCGCCGTCGCGACCGCCTGCACCCCAGCACCTACAAGCGTAGCGCCAGCCATCAACGCCAACTCCCTCCCGCGCCCTTCCTGCTGCTGCGGCTGGATATATATTGGTTGATTATATCCATATTGGCCACCGGGATTCCACTGTCCACCACCACCAGGGCCGAAATTAGGTGGCGGCGGCATCCCGTAGTTGTCATACCCATAGAACTGATCTGGGGGAGAGAAATTATTCCGTGAATCCTGGTAAGGCTGCCGAGGTGGTGGATAATTTGGGGGAGGGTAATAACGGGAAGAGGTGCTCGGCGAATCGCGGCCATATGAATTTCGCGATCGGCCTGAGCGATTTGCCCTGCTGCTGCCGCTCCCGCTTGGACGGTGTCGAGGTCGACCGGAACTCGAGGCTCTCCGGGTCCCAACTGTCCAACGCTAATCAACAGGCGGTCTAAAAAAACAAATGGAAGGGCGAGACGGATGGCGCACCATTCGAGTCGTCGCTATCGGTCTGAG
>WSTY01000660.1:0-15976 GCA_019633465.1 Tulasnella sp. 417 | reverse complement strand
AAAACCAGGACCTAAGCTCTGCTACACAATTGGGTTACAATTGGTGCACTTACCTCAAGCCACAGCTTAGTCTGCTTTGCAATGACTGTCGACTCCTTTATCCCCCCAATCAAGGACATCACTTCAATCCACATTAACAGCTTTTCCTTGCTGAACCTTTCAAGGTGTGCTAGGCTCCCTGCAAGATTCGTTGTGGAATTTTTTGAGGATGAAGCACAGAGGTGGAGAGACCAGGAGAGACAGGAATACTGGAGACCTCCTGGCACGCATTGTGAGACCGCCTCTTGAACCTCCGTGTTCGGTTTTGACAGGTCTGACAGACTGCAGATGTTCTTCTTAAGGTCCCGCAACATGTGACCGAAGGAGGTGGTTGCGAGTAAGCGATGATATTTATCAACGTCGACGAAATAAGGTTGGTTGCCGCACCGGTCCCCGCTAACCAGGAGATCCCGTAGCGATGTGTGACCAAGTCGAATGTGGTGATCTGACGAATTCGGCAGAGTGAGAAGGGACGAAAGATCCGCAAGAACTTCCTCCTTGAGAAAATGCGCCCGATCACTTTCGGTTCGGTTGCTTAGGCCTTCGTAATCAGCGTAAAGATAGGCGATAATCTCAATGGAGATGGGACGCGATGCCACAACCAGGAGACCGAGTATATCCAGGAAAAGTCGGGCCTTGTTGCGGTTCTTCTTCAGTTTCTCGTAGGCCTTGGACAGGATGGGCTTGTACAGCCCGTCCAACCCATCGTTGATCGATGGTAGTGCTAACAGCTCGTCGAGCCGATACTTTGGCGACCCACCCGCAATGTACTTGACGGCAGTGCGGGACCACTGGAACAGCCGTTGGGACCGCTCCACGAGTGTTTGGATGGCCGCTTGAGGCGGCCAATCGGAAGGAAGGTCATGGTCGTCCCTGATCCGCGAGAGCTCGTATTCGATAAACAACCGTATTTCGCTCTCATCCATATTGGATTCTAGGTCTAGGCTTTCTTCTTCCCATTCGGATCGCCTCAGGGCGAGGAGGAGTGGAGCCTCCGGCCGGCACGTGAGGAGAATTTTGACCTCTGGAGGCAGCAATTCGGCGTGTCGGCGTATGTGTCGAATGAAACTGACGGCGTAGTCGACATCCTCGCATTCGTCAAGCGCGTCAACTATGAGTATTATGGGCGTAGGCTGTTGAGAGCCTTTGAGAGCGCCAACGAGAAACTGGAATTGGGCTTCTAAGCGTCCTAGAGCTATGTCTTTGTTCTCCCGAATGCTTTGTAGAACTGCATGCTTGACGGACGAAGCCGTGCCAGTACCGAGTTGTCGCACCAAGGCGCAGATCAGCCGCTTTTGCAATTCTGTTTGACCCCGACGAAAATGGAAGATCGCGCAGGAAGCCCGGTTCTGCCACTTGTACGCGATGGTGGAGGCCAACGTTGATTTCCCGCGCCCAGCCATCCCGAGTATCCAGAGGACCTGCTTCGAGTCCCTTCCGCCTCGAATCCAGTTTTCGATTCGCTCGAGGATCGCCACGCGCGTCCCCGGAAGGCAAATGACGTCTTCGATCGCATGGCCTTGTGCGCCGTAATTGGCGTCTCCGAGAAGGTTTAGAAGACGATCGTTCTCCTCGCGTACTTGGCTGCTCGCTGAAATGTAAAAATGTGGGTGACATGCATGTATCCGGGCGGTCTCTGGACTCACATATTTCAGCGATTAGGTCTGAAGTCCTCAGGTTGACGAGCAGCTAATGATAGAGGATCTCAGTAAGCAAAACGATGGGGGAACGATGGACAATACAAACCTGGAGCTCTTCCAGCGCAACGCGAATTTTTTCTTGAAACTCCCCCAACCTATCTGCATTATCACTCGAAGACCACATCTTTTGAAACGTTGACGAGGAATTCAACGCTTTCATCTCCTTTTGAATAGTTTGAAGCTCACTGTCGTAAGAAAGTTAGAAACTCCCGGGTACCAATGGGAACAGATACCGTACTTTTGCAGCTCTTGAATGAGTTTCGTGGTGCCGATTTGGTCGGTATTCGTGGAACGACCCTCAAACTGCCCCAAAATCTCCGACAGTCTAGCGGTGCGGGACTCGAGCAGTTTCGCATCCCCTTCGTTTTTCTCCACCAGCTATGCATAGCGGCTGTGAGCGTACGTCACCCCGCCCGTGGTTGGGGGAAATATCACACACCTGCGCGAGTTCGACACATGCAATCCCGACCCTAGCGGCCGCTCCAATGTAACTCCCAATAATCGGGACACTTCCGGAAATCAATTCTACTCCTTTGAAAGCTTTGGTCGCCCAGTCTAGACCTTCATTGCGTCGCGGGCCGTCGGCACTCGGATCGCTTGCACTGACCATCTCTTCTTTGGGTGCAGGAGCCAGTTTGAAGGGGTCGGCGGGCCGTTGATCTGATGTGCGCGTTGCGTTGTTCAATGCGTTTTCTTGTGTGACGCCTGTGGGAGTCTGATGATCTTGCGTTGTGCCTGTTGGTGCGCTCCCGACTTTACGCTCATTTAATAAATGGACTGGAGGGAAATGATGGACAAGAATTATTTACACACCTTGGATCTGGCTCGTATTTGCGGAGTTCTATGGGCATGGTGGTCATAACCAAACAAGGAAACCCCACAGCTCATACGGCAGACTCACACCAAGTGTACTTAGTGCACTCGCAATTTCTTCGCAGCACGTGCTCAGAACCTGGTTGCATGTTTCGCTCCGGTGGAAGTATGTCGCGGACTTCGAGCTGGCGCCGTGCCTCGATGCGGCGGCGTCCAACTTGGTCCTGATGTTGTGTAGTGCGCTAAGGGGAGAAAGTCATTTCAAACCGAATAGGATAAAAGAGATTAGAACGTACGAGGCGAATTGCTCAAGTTTTGCATCGACGGACTCGCCGGTCGTTTCGTTCTGAGATGAGCTTTGTGCCGCCGGAACTTGTTTGACGACGTCGATCAGGGTTTTTACGCTCTGTTCGGTCTTTCGTGGCCAATGGGTAGTCTGCGAGAAGACGGAACTAGTTTCTAGTAGATATAAAACGCAAGAGGTGACCGTACTCTACCTCTAAGACATCCAGTATCGCTGCGTGTAACCGAGCAATCTTCTCCCACTGACCTTGACCCTGAATAGGGGCTTGACTCGCCCGACTGGACGGACGTGATGGCGTGAATGGTCGCAGAAGAGCTTCCCCCAGGCCTAGCTTGTCGCTGCTCATGCTTGGCAGTCGGGGCGTTGTGGTTGAGAGTGAGTCGAGTGAGAATAGGTTGGTTATATAAAATCCGATAGCCCCTATTTTGGCGCCTGCCTCTATGCCGAGGGCTGTGACAGCGCCTGGCCTTCAATCGTTCCTAGCCCTCTCCGTGGCTGAATTGCGGCGGGATAAGACCTCGGCGCGCATTTAAGAATGAACCAACACACTAGCTTGCCTCTCGTATTGACGGTGGGGCAAGGTCGGCCAGTCGCCATCGAAATGGGATCGTCTCGCCTTGAATCGAACTTGGCCTCGACCGTCGACAGTTCTTCTCTTCCTTTCATTGCAATGCCAAAACTCGACAAACGAGATCCTCAACGTCGCTCCTATCACCAATTCACACAAGAGGGATCGCGAGTGATGAATGCGCGGCCTCACCAAAAGTAAATTTCAAAGTCCGCTTTCAGCGATTTCAATTCCACCCACCTCTCGTCACTTCCCAGTGGAATAACCCCGTCACCAGGGTTCACGCAACTTTCAACGTTTTCACTCTCACTCATTATACTCGAACAGAAAGGTCCGCTCCATTATCCCATGCCGAAGCTAGAGCACCTATACTCCACATGTACATCGAATGCGGCACATCGTCTTGGACACCTTCAAGTGCAACCTCAGCCCCACAGAGCTCAAAATACAAGCCACGACTTCCGGACGCATTCAAAATGAGGGTGTATAACTCTTCCCTTCCTCCAATATAATGTTGACGGTGGAGCAAGGACCCTCAGTCGAGATCGAAATGGTGACCAGGCTGAAAATTCAAAGTCCGCCCCGCACTCTTCCAGTCCCGTCCGCCCCCTTGGACGGTTTCTTTAATCAATAAATACCAGTATATCTACAGCGCCAACTATTAATCACACCCTGACCGGTCACCTCGGCCCGCGATATCCGTCCTACGGTCCTCATCCGCGATGACATTTAGGTGCTTCCCTGGGGTCCCGACCGTTCGCCTGACTGTGTTCGTTCGATTTTTCTCTCAAAGAGACCTTCTAATCGGTCTCTCTTCAGGTATTCTGGGCTACCCCTTATCATGAACAATTGTAGAGCCTAAAACACTAAAAGCTAGCGTGTACTCCCCGACCGTAATATGCTGCCACAGCTCGACTCCTGCCGCCTTCTCCGGCGATCTGTCCACCACTCAGGCCATCGTACAGACTACAGACATACGGCGCAAATGTACTACCTTTCCGGGCCGCGCCTAGCACTTTTGACTAACGGAGCGCCGCGACCTCTATGCACCACCCCTTCTGCTCTCGGCGCTTTTGCTTTCGCTATCTACCCGAACGAGCTCGGAAGAGCCACAGGTCCTTCACCTCCTCATTCCATCTTAGCAACTCTTCCAGCGGTAGCCTTAGCCTCTCGGCGAGAGCGACTTGACGCCTGTCCGACGACTTAGAGCCCCTAACACCTTCACTAGGAAATGATCTCGTCGCTTACCCCTATCCCGAAACAATCAAACGTTACACGATTTATACAACGAAGAATCATCTGGCAAGCTCCAATTCATGTGATTCATGAACCTTAAAAGTTGTGGATCCTGGCAGCTCGCATACGAGATAATCAATTTCATTCGACTCCAGTTGACCATTCAAGGACATTCACTCGCTTACACTAATTCTGTTTCGCTGCCACTCACAAGGTCCCATCTCTATCGGTCCGTCCAGCTATTGCAGGTGCTTCTTCTTTGATTACCGGGTGGTACTAGCAGCCTGGAGGAGGCCATGTCGACGCTCACCTCCCTTACCACATTCTCACCTATGCCACCATAATCTCACTCACTAACGCCGGGTTGGTTTGATGCGTTCATTTGGCTTCAGGTCAGCAGTCAAAAAGTCACCTTTTCTCAGATATTAATCCTTAAGTTGCGACTGTCCAACGCGATTCCAAAGACCCAGTCGGCTACGAGAACGTTACGCAAAGTTGCTTACAATACCTCCCGGAATGCGCCGCCTATCACTCATCGAAGATGCCCCTTTTTGCGTGGAGTTGCTGTACGGTCCTCGCAGAGACGAAGCAAACAGTCGGCACGGTGGGCCCTTGTGCTTATCTCCAGTGTAGTAAAGGTCTCCCATATGGTAAAAGAAATGGCCGACTTACCTTGACAACGGTTTACCTGAACAGCTTAGCAACCGTATTCCTATCCTTCACCTCATGACCTCCTCACTCATCGGCATCGCTCATCTTCCTGCACGCTTCGACCACTGAACGTGAACTCAATCCACCCCACCCCCCAGATCCGTTTGAAACTCCGCTTGAACCTCTCTCGGTCAGTAAGCGACCAAGCCTTTCGAACGATAAGCCTCAGGACGCATCATGTGATGCACTGGGGCTAAAAAGAAAACAAGCATGAAGACCACATCGCATGGATTGGGGCGGGGGGGGGACGGCGAAGGATGTGCGCGCACAGAGCACTGCCTTTATCGCATTCAGTCCCGTGAGGCGGGAGCGTTCTCTAAAGCCGATGGCCCGTTCACCCCAAGGGCTTTTCAGAACCTCGGTTATACATATCTCCTCACCTTTACTCAGTTTTTTTTTCTTCCTCTAAAAGCTTGGTTCTGGGCCGCAAGTGTTATTAGGTCGACTCCCATTTGGGTAGGTCCGACGGAGACGTTTCTTCGGGTCCTGGATTCTGGTCAGCCACGAAACCATCATGCACTCCACCGAAGCCCCGAGCATCCGGCTGCGGCCTCACTCCACTTTCAAATGGTAAATGATTGAGGGGTATGATTCCAGGCTCAAAGAATATTGAGGTTCAGGTCGAACTTTAACAGGTAAGGCATGAACAGCAGAAAGGAAACACGGGTTGAACAATGGTCTCCAGTTAGACAGACGAAGTAGCCGTGGATAAAGAAGGGAGGATAGATCTAAGAGCACCTTGGTCGCCCAAGCACCAACCATCTTCGCCTACCAAGTTTTTCATCCCACTCCAAAAGTCTGAATCAAGCTCGACAGACCTCAAGGCTTCTCTCCAAGACCGAACTGACCCTACCTCGAACCAGCCCTGTTCACTGGCTGGCGTGGGGCTCAGAGATGGCAAGGAAGGGAGTATTTGTGAGACATTAAAGGTGCACGGAAGTCGACCAAAGCAGAAAAGAACTCCGCCCCGAAGCACTAGAGGGAATCCCTCGCGTACCATGTACTCTGAAGGTTGCCAGAATGTCCGAATATCTTTGTAGAATAGCCATTGATCACGGAGTCGTAGATAGGTAAACGGCTCCGGAAAACCAATGTAGGAACTTTGCGCGACGGTGAACTGCCTTGTCGCGAGGTCCCACATCCGGGACACGCCATCCCTCGATTCAACGAGGAGCACGCCTCCATCAGGCGAGAATGCTACCGAGATGAGCTCGTCAAATTCAGATTGTGGTAGCTCTCCCATGCACGAGTGGGTACGAACGTCCCACAAGCAAATCTTATCTTGAGATGCGGACGCGATCCTTGTTCCGTCAGGCGAAAAAGATAAACTTTTCACCTCCTCCCGCTGATTTATTAGCGGCGCTCCACTTGGCAACATTGTCCCCGCATTCAACAAGCAAACAGTGCCGTGCTCATGCCCAACCGCGAGGGTTCCACCATCGGGTGACCAGGCAACCGATGAGGGTGTGTCAGGAGGATCCTCAAGTGGCTGCCCGACTAGGCACCCTGTTTCTGCATCCCATATCTGGATATGGCCAACGTAAGAGCAGGAGGCTATCCTCAGACTGTTAGGTGAATAAGCCAAGGATGTAACAGACCCCTTGTGAGCCTTCCAGGCTCCACCGGCTGGAAGCCCCGTTCTAGCATCCCACATGACAATTGTGCCTTGCTTCGAGCCTGTAGCAATTTTCTCACCATCGGGTGAGATGGTAATTGAGATGACCTCCGCCTCAGCTACGTCGGGTACCGCCTCAGTGGTGGCCCCTGACCCTGTATCCCAAACCCGGATAGTATTATCCTCCGCTCCAGAAACAATATTTCTCCCATCGGGTGAGAAAGCCACACAATTAATGGTATTAGTGTGACCATGTAGTGGTGGTCCGACTGTTTCTCCGGTTTCAATATCCCACAAACGTATGATCCCGTCGAGACTCCCAGATACCATTTTCTTTCCATCCGGTGAGAAAGCAAGGAATTTAGCTTGGGGACATTGCAACGCGCTACTCACGGCCAATCCTGTATCCGCGTCCAAAAAATGAACGGGGGCCCAGAGCGGGG
Source organism: Tulasnella sp. 417 (assembly GCA_019633465.1). NCBI lineage: Eukaryota > Fungi > Basidiomycota > Agaricomycetes > Cantharellales > Tulasnellaceae > Tulasnella > Tulasnella sp. 417. Next base: position 8,547 of record WSTY01000660.1, on the reverse strand, counting down.
CGTCGCAGTATGCAATTCTCCTCCCATCCGGGGAGAAAACAAGGCAGGAAAGAGGGATACTAATCTTAACTGGCTCTCCGATTGATAGTCCTGTTTCGATATTCCATAACCGGATAGTGGAATCAAAACTTCCGGAAGCGATTTTCTTGCCATCGGGCGAGAACGCCACGATAGTGACCGGTCCAGAGTGTCCTTCCAATGGCTTGCCAACGGGCGCGCAAGTCTTGGCATCCCAGAGATATATTTTACTGCTGTTATTCCCGCCTGCTATTGTCTTTCCATCTTGCGAGAAGGCAAGTAAGTAGAAAACTCGTAATTCGCCTTCCGGTGGCTTATCCAGCGCTTCATCAATTCCCGAACCGGTTTGCACATCCCAGAAACGGGTAGCATCAGTGAATGAGCTATACGCAATCCTGCTTCCATCGGGGGACAAAGCAACGGCCCTGACCGTGGCAGTGCGACCATCGAACGGCTTTCCAACGGGTAAACCTGTCTCAGCATCCCACAAACGCATGATGGAAGAGCCACATTTTGAGAAAATGGTCTTGCCGTCAGTTGAATATCCTACCGAGGTGACCTCGTCTGGCAAGCTTTTTGACCATAGGCTTGCTGGCCATTCGCTTCTCGGCAGGCCGTGAAGAAAATGGATGCCGGCCTCGTCACCGTAATGCTCCCACAACTTGGTTTTCCTCGGGCAGAATGACATCGCGGTGGCGTACACGTGAAGAGCTCCAAAAGAAAGAGGATCTTGGAACTCGGTTATAAATCGGTAGGTGTCGTTCCATAAAATGGCTAGGATAGCGTAGCTTGGCTCTGTAGAAGATTGCTGTGTAGATCCGAGAGGTGAATCTGGTTGTTAAGGTAAAATTCAGTTGGCAGGCTCACCTCAAGCCACAGCCTAGTTTGCTTCGCGATCGCCATCGACTCCTTCATTTGGCCAATCAACGACATGATCTCAATCCATCCCAATAGTTTTTCTTTGCTAAACCTCTCAAAGCACGTTAAGAGGTCTTGAAAGGGTTCCGTTCCAGGACCTAGGATTAAAGCTGCAGCACAGAGATGAACAGACCAAGAATGACAACAATATTGGAGACCCTGTGGCACACATTCCGCGACAACGTCCTGAACCTTCGAGTTGGGCTTTGATAGGTCCCGGAGATTGCAGATGTTCCTCCTTAAATCTCGCAACATATAACGGAAGCATTTGGTGGCGACTAAGTAATGATACTTATCGACGTCGACGAAATAAGGCTCTCCACCACATCGGTCGCCGCTGACCAAGAGATCACGTAGTGACGTATGTGCAAGGCGAATGGAGTGATTTGGTGAGTTTGGGAGCGAGAGAATGGCTGAAAGACCCGCAAGGACTTCCTTCTTGAGGTACTGCGCCTTATCACTTTGCGTTTGGTTGCGAATCCCGTTATAGTCGGAATAAAGGTAGACAACAACGTCAATGGAAATGGGATAGGGGGCCACAACCAGGAGGCCGAGCACGTCCACAAAAAGCTGGATTTTAGCCTGGCTCTTTTTAATTTTCTCAAAAGCCTTGGACAGGATCGGCTTGTACAATCCGTCTAACCCATCGTTGATCGAGGGCAATGCCAATAGCTCGTCCAGCCGATACTTTGGCGACCCATCTGCAATATAATTGATGGCAGTGCGGGCCCACTGGAAGAGATTTTGGGACCGCTCCACGAGGGTTTGGACGGCCGCCTGGGGTGGCCAATCGTCGGGAAGGTCGTCAAGATGGTCCTCCCGGATCCGCGATAGCTCGTGCTCCACAAATAGCTTTATCTCGCTCTCATCCATATTGGACTCCAGGTCCAGACTTTCCTCCTCCCACTCAGATCGCCTCAGAGCGAGGAGAAGTGGAGCCTCGGGCCGGCAGGTAAGGAGGATTTTGAGTTCTGGAGGTAGCAATGTGGCAAGTCGGCGAATGTGTCGTACAAAGCTGAGAGCGTAGTCGACATCCTCGCATTCGTCGAGCGCATCAACAATGAGTAATATAGGTGAGGGGTGCTGCAGACTCCTCAGTGCGCCAACGAGAAATTGAAATTGGGTCTCCAAACGCGACTGTGCGATATCTTTGTTCTCCCGAATGCCTTGTAAGATTGCGTGCTTGACTGGTGAAGCCGTGCAAGTTCCGAGCTGCCGCGCGAGGGAGCAAATAAGCCGTTTTTGCAACTCGATTTGACCTCGACGGAAATGGAAGATGGCACAGGAAGCCCGGTTCTGCCATTTGTAAGCGGCGGTGGAGGCCAAAGTGGATTTCCCCCGCCCAGCCATCCCGAATATCCAGAGAACTGGCTTCGAGTCCTTCCCGGCCCGGATCCAGTTTTCGATCCTCTCGAGGATCGCTACTCGTGTCCCTGGAAGGCATATGACGTCTTCAATCGCATGACCTTGCGCTCCGTAATTGGCGTCTCCGAGAAGGTTGAGAAGACGATCATTCTCCTCCCGTACTTGGCTGTTCGCTGAGACCCAAACGGTAAGTGATATGCGTGTATCCGGACGGCTTTTGGACTCACATAACTCGGCAATTAGGTCTGAAGTCCTCAGATTGAGGAGAAGCTAGTCGTTTCAGGTGTGAGCTAGCCCAACGAAGGCGGTGAGTGGTCTACAAACCTGCAGCTCTTCCAACGCAACGCGAATTTTGTCCTGAAATTGCCTCAAGTTGTCGGCGTGATCACTCGCGGACCACATCTGTTGGAAGCTTGAGGATGAGTTCAACGTCTTGACTTCCTCTTGAATGGTTTGAAGCTCTCTTCAGGGGAGGAGTTAGCAATCCTAGCTTCAAATGGAAACAGAGACCCGGAACCTTTGTAACTCCCCAATGAGTTTTGTTGTCCCGGCATGGTCATTATTTGAGAATACACCCTCAAACGGCCTCAAAATTTCAGATAGCCGAGTGGTGCGAGATTCGAGTATTTTCGCTTCTTCTTCGTTTTTGTCAACCAACTAAACGAGAAAACATCAGCATATTTCGCTTTCCGGGTCAAGAAAAAATGTAGCACCTGCGCAAGTTCGACACATGCGACCCCCACCTTGGCGGCGGCTGCGACGTAACTCCCAATTATGGGAATATTTCCAGAGGCGAGTTCGATTCCTTTGAATGCCTTGTTCGCCCAGTCGAGGCGTTCCTTACGTCGTGTACTGCTGACATTTGGATCGTTTTGGGCTGCGGATTCCGCATCAAGATTAGGAGGTATAGTTGACGGGTTAACAGCTTGCTGGTCGGATCTGTACGTTGCGCCGGGACGCTCTCCTGGGTCGCCCAGGCCCGACGAGGTCTGTTGAGCCACAGCTTCATCGGGGGCCATGGACACCTCTTCAAATTCACTTAAGACTTAAAATAGGCAACGGTGGTATGGAAACTGAACTCACGTTCGACCTGGTCGCTAGTGGTGCCCTGGAAGTGGGAGACCATATTATTCGCATTGAAAACCAGAGCAATTAGTGTGGTAGACTCACGGAGATCGTTGTGAGTGCATCCCGAATCTCTTCACGACAGGAATTCAGGACTTGATTACAGTTCTCGCTTCGGTGGAAAAACGCTGAGGGCTTTGTGCTGGCGCCATGCTTCAACGCGGCGGCATCCAACTTCGCACAGGCGACTTGCAGTGCCCTAGTACCAGTGAATCAGTTCGAACCACACCACACTCGCAGGAGAAAGAGAACGTACGATGCTAATCTTTCCAAATTGGGGGAATCATACGTTGTATCGTCCTGTGAGGGGCTCTGGACTGTCGGGATTTGTCTTATAACGGTTAACAGATTATTAACGCTATCTTCCGAATTTCGCGGCCAGCGGGTGGTCTATGAGAGGATTTAGGTTCTAGGAGGGACGGGGGTAAAAAGGTGACTGTACCTCTAAGACTGAGAGAATCGCTGTGCGGATTTCAGTAATCTTCTGCAAGTTGCTTTGACTGTGAATAGGGGCTTGACTGGCCCCGCTCGATGGACGAGATGATGGGGCTAGTCGCTCTAGCGCTTTGGCTAGACCTAGCTTGGTGCTGCTCATGTACTTTATAGCCGTTGGCGCGTGGTAGGTGGAGGGGTAAGTGGGGGTACGCTGGGAATCTGGCCTCCCAGTCTGAGGCCGGGTCGGTCGCGCCGACCATGTGCCCCTGGGAGGGTCCTAATGTGGGAACCTAGTGCAGAGCAAATCGACCCGAATCGTCTTTATTTCGCATCTCAACCGGTACCAAATACCTCCTAGTGGGACAGTAGCGACCAGGCGAAACACAAGCCAAGGCTCTACGGTCGTTTAGGTACTCCTTCTTATTCAACGAGGCTTACAGGGATGTAAGGCTCGTCAGTCACCATTAAAATTGGGGGCACAAGAAACGAAGGATACCGCTTTATACGAAGACAAGATCGGCCCTGAAGCAACCGCATCTGCACGCATAGAATGGCGGTTTTCATCCTTTCTAGATACGGAACTCGCGTTGCATGCAAATGTACCGTCTGTGACCTCGGCCCTTCACCCGCACCGATACTCAACAGCCCCGATAATCCAGGCCATCCATGATTCAGGACTCACTTCCACGTCCTCTTCGGAAGCTTGGAGCACCCACTGCTAGCAACGAAAAGCGACGGGGGTGGGAGAGCGGGACGCACGAGCAGCGCCCAACGTGTGCAAGCCACCCAGTTTGGAAACGGCCATCACGTTCGGACATCCCCTTTCCCCCACCTAGGAATCATTTCTGATGCAGGGTGATTAGAACACTAACACTTCGAGCTAAGGGAAACTCCCGACCGGTTTGCAGCCGGTTTAAAGCTGGGACGCAACACGAAATTCGAAGTCCGCTTCAAGGCGACACGGTGAGTGCCCTGAGCAGGAATTCAACACACCTTTCAACCTCGTCTCTAATTTTGCATCTAGATGTTTATCTTTAGTCGCATATTCGCACCCGTCTTCTCAGCTTCAATCGAAGTGGTATGGAGCCGGGTCCCGGGAACCGACCTACAACACCTCAGACAGCTCTACCGCAGCCTGCTGTCACCAATCATCGCACGGCGACGGCTATTACTCGACAGACCATGTGAACGCTGTCTACCTCTCTCCTTGATTTAACGGTTGACGCTCGGGGATCTATCTATGACCTCGCATATCCTCGTAAAACTCTGGGCTTACAAACACCGTTGCTTGGGCACGACTGTAACGGTACGCCGACGGAGATCCCGTCTACCGTGCGAATAAATACTCACTCTATCTTTCTTTCCTTTCACCTCTAGGACCAGGACACCTTCAGCCTTCTCCTCTGGCAAAGTATTCCAACTAGTACGCCTTTTCATCGACCTTTAATCGGGGAAAGAATAATCTCTTGGAGATTGGTACATGCTCGGTATGTCTCCCTACATTGTTCTGTCGCTCGGGTTATCTAACTTGTCGAGTTCAACTTCTGCCATCTCTGAAACAGTTCGCCTCCGTTCCGCCACCATTATCGAGTATCTACCCTTTAATCCGTCCAACGCCCGCCTGTTCTCGCAAAACTCTCTGAGGATGGCTCGCTCGACACCACCGGCTTTTCATTACCCGAAACCCGAAACTAAGCTTACTGTTCCAACCATCCATCCTCTCAGACTCGAACCAATCAAACCTCCAGCATCACGGGGCACCGTTCCTCTCGCTGAAGCGTGGATCCGGGACAACCGGGCGGTGCCATTCGCGGGCTCCGGGTTCATTCGTTCGACACACGTGATACCCGCTGCAACACCACGGGTCTTGTCATTCGGTCTGTCTGAAGAGGAGTTGCCTGCGGACAAGGAGGCCCGCAATAAACGAGTAGAGGAGCTGTCTCGGGCACTTTTTCTCAAGAAACAAGCACTTGAAAGAGGAGAGGAAGTTCCGGGACTGGTGCCAGCGGACGATAAAAAAACTCCCAAACTGTTCAACGTGCTTGACCGCTATGCTCTCGCATCAAATCCACCTCTGAGAGGAAAAGGTATTACTTTGGTGCTTGCTCACGCTAATGGGTTCCCTCGTCGGGTACGTGGAGCTATGCTTTCCCGTTGTCCCGGGGCAGTGGGAATTAGCTCAAGTTTTTCATTTCATTTCATAGATCTGGGAGCCTTTTCTCCTGACCCTGTTGAAGACGTTCGCTAAGGAGAAGAAAGAAGACGGCCCATATATTGAGGAGATCTGGTCGTTTGAAACCGTAAACCACGGTGATAGTGCGCTTTTGAACGACGGGAAGCTGGGGGACACGTGTAAGCCCACTCTCTTCAGGGGGGTCCCTCTTACTCACCGCTCCCCTTCTGTAGTCAACTGGGCGGACAACTCTCGCGATATACTCAACTTCCTTCTACACTTCTTACCATCAAATCCCCAAGAAGTCGGGTTGCCATCTGCACTTGACCCAATCTCGCTGGACGAATCTTCGAGACGGTCCCGCTTCGGCTTCCCCAAGAGGAAACTAGTCGGGATCGGCCACTCACTAGGAGGTTGCACCATGTGGGTTTTCAGCACGGAGGCCCGTTCCGACTGCATTCTGACTGTTTAGGGTTTCCTAGGGCGCGGGCTGCCATCGACTTTCCTTCGCTGTTCTCATCCGTAGTAGTCGTCGACCCCGTCATAATGCCTGCTATTGATAAGGACCCTGGTGGAGCCATCGAGAAGTTACAGCTTGGGGCAGTTGCTCGGAAGACGCGATGGTCTTCGAGGTAAGCGTCACGCTGCATTTATTCTTCGAGGGTCCCTCATTCTCCAAAAACTGAGTATGGCGTTTATAACCTAGAGAGGAGGCATTGGAGAGCTTCCGCAAGACGCCTTTCTTTCAAAGTTGGGACCCCGCCATCTTGGATATCTACGTCGCGGAGGGAACTGCTCCGGATCCTATTGCCGGAGGAGTGAAACTCAAACAGAGCGGCTTCCACGTGCGTATATCTCTTTAGGGCTCTCTTTATGTTACGATGCGCGCTGACCCCCCCCACCCCCCGAACCCAACAGGAGGCTTCTGTATTTGCTGAACGCCGTGTTCCCGTAGAAACCTGGGAACTCTTGGAGAGCTTGCACGAAAAGGTTTACTTGTTTTGGGCAATGTCTGGCAGAAAGCCAGTGGTGTAAGTATACGTGGCAATAATTGCCAGGGGCGGTAACGCAGGGCTGATCCAAATTATCCTACAGAACGGGTCCAGAGGAAGTCACTCGCCAAACAGTCTGGAGACGTCCCAAAAACTCGTCGAACGTCCGCATAGAAAAAGCTGGCCATCTCGTATGTCATTATTATTTTGACTCTCTATGTGAAGCTCAACCTGAACTTGCTTTGTTCAGATTGTGCACGAAGCTCCAGAAGCCCTAGGTGCGCCTCTAACGGTACTCCGAGAGAACATTCAACTGATACTCAGGATCCCAATGTAGCTCAAGCCGTGTCTGGCCACCTGTGGACTCGTTTCACCGAAGCTGAACCCCCAATTGCTAGACTCTGAAGGAACGTACAGAATAGTTTCAAACGGCCTAAATTTACTCAACCGAACCACCAGCTCGTTCGTCTTTTTCTCCTGACATTGCATAGATGTAGAAAATGTTCGACAAGGTGACTAAATGATACAGAAGCGGGTTGGCACTTTCGAGTCGTTGCGCGTCCTGTCTGGAGTGGTGAGACCGATGCGGGGTTACCCCAAACACTCGTCTCGACCATCTGCCCTTGCCTACTAAATGCGAGGGTTGAAGCGCATACAAAATTTTACACTCAACTTTGGTGCGCCACATTCATTTAGAGAGTGGAAGCAGTGCCTTGAGGGATGTTCCAGAAAGGTTAGGAAGGCAAGGGCCGTGAGGGGATGCGACCCGGAACGGGACGAACCTAATGCACAATAACGGCGCACAACAAGCTCATCCGACTCGGAGTGGCGATTCTCTACCTTTAGGACGATGGGTTCGGTTGCAGTCCTCCAACGCTTTGGACGAGCTGGTCGATGCCACCCTGCCCATCACTTATACTTGGACGCAACGCACTCTGTATCCCCTCGCTCCTTCATCACCGTATTCGGTGACACTAATGGTCTTGTGATGTTCGTATGATTGTGGGACCTCATGCCCTTGTTATGGCAGACGGACGCAAATTGCCCTACCGGTGAACACGACCCCTTAAGATTACTTGTGACCGCCCTTAAATATAGGTTATCCCTGAAAACACCATCCGTTTTACTTTGCTTCCGAGTAGTATGTCTCCGCGCCGTTCTGAGCAGTATAATACAGCCCGACGCCACTGGTAATAAAGACTGAAACCATCATCATGACCGCCCTCATGCCCTCAAAGGATTCGGAGCCGAGGTCATCTCTTCGGTTTGTGGTGAGTTACAGCTGGCTGAAAATGTAAGAAAAAGGTAGCTTATCGCCTGAGTGTTCGACAAGAAGGCCGAGTTGCATGCGAAGCCTAATGTATGAAGCTGGTTGAGGCGTGTTATACGCGTTTGAGTAATGTAATTAACGACGTGTACACGATCAGGCTTTGCTTGAGAAACCCGGCTGCTTCGTCCGCCTTGACCTCCCAAAGCAAGAGCTTTGCCGTGGCATAATCAATAAGACTGATACTAATTCCA
>WSTY01000659.1:0-15981 GCA_019633465.1 Tulasnella sp. 417 | reverse complement strand
AAAACCAGGACCTAAGCTCTGCTACACAATTGGGTTACAATTGGTGCACTTACCTCAAGCCACAGCTTAGTCTGCTTCGCAACGACTGTCGACTCCTTCATCCCCCCAATCAAGGACATCACTTCGATCCACATTAACAGCTTTTCCTGGCTGAACCTTTCAAGGTCTGCTAGGCTCCCGTCAGGATTGGTTGTGGGACCTGTTGAGGATAAAGCACAGAGGTGGAGAGACCAGGAGCGACAGGAGTACTGGAGACCTTCTGGCACGTATTGTGAGATCTCCTCTTGAACCTCCGTGTTCGGTTTCGATAGGTCTGACAGATTGCAGATGTTCTTCCTGAGATCCCGCAACATGTGACCGAAGGAGGTGGTTGCGAGTAAGCGATGATACTTATCAACGTCGACGAAATAAGGTTGGTCGCCGCACCGGTCACCGCTAACCAGGAGATCTCGTAGCGATGTGTGACCAAGCCGAATGTGGTGATCTGACGAATTCGGCAGAGAGAGAAGGGACGAAAGATCGGCAAGGACTTCCTCCTTGAGAAAATTCGCCCGATCACTTTCGGTTCGATTGCTCAAGCCTTCGTAATCAGCGTAAAGATAGGCGATGATCTCAATGGAAATGGGACGCGATGCCACAACTAGGAGACCGAGTATATCCAGGAAAAGTCGGGCCTTGGTGCGGTTCTTCTTCAGTTTCTCGTAGGCCTTGGACAGGATGGGCTTGTACAGTCCGTCTAACCCATCGTTGATCGACGGGAGTGCTAATAGCTCGTCGAGCCGATACTTCGGCGACCCACCCGCAATATACTTCATGGCAGTGCGGGACCACTGGAACAGCCGTTGGGACCACTCCACGAGTGTTTGAATGGCCGCTTGAGGCGGCCAATCGGCAGGAAGGTCATGGTCGTCCCTGATCCGCGAGAGCTCGTATTCGATAAATAGTCTTATCTCGCTCTCGTCCATATTGGATTCTAGGTCTAGGCTCTCTTCTTCCCATTCGGATCGCCTCAGGGCAAGGAGGAGTGGAGCCTCCGGCCGGCACGTGAGGAGGATCTTGACCTGTGGAGGCAGCAATCCGGAGTGCCGGCGTATGTGTCGAATAAAGCTGACGGCGTAGTCGACGTCCTCGCATTCGTCAAGCGCGTCAACTATGAGTATTATCGGCGTAGGTTGTTGAGAGCCTTTGAGAGCGCCAACGAGAAATTGGAATTGAGCTTCCAGGCGCCCCAGAGCTATGTCCTTGTTCTCCCGAATGCTTTGTAGAACTGCATGTTTGACGGACGATGCCGTGCAACTGCCGAGTTGCCGCATCAAGGCGCAGATCAGCTGCTTCTGCAATTCCGTTTGACCCCGCCGGAAATGGAAGATGGCGCAGGAAGCTCGGTTCTGCCATCTGTACGCGATGGTGGAGGCCAAAGTAGATTTCCCGCGTCCAGCCATCCCAAGTATCCAGAGGACCTGCTTCGAGTCCCTTCCACCTCGAATCCAGTTTTCGATCCGCTCGAGGATCGCCACGCGCGTCCCCGGAAGGCAAATGACGTCTTCGATCGCATGCCCCTGTGCGCCGTAATTCGCGTCTCCGAGAAGGTTAAGAAGGCGATCGTTCTCCTCGCGGACTTGGCTGCTCGCTGAAATGTAAAAATGTGAGTGACATGCATGTATTTGGGCGGTGTCGGGACTCACATATTTCAGCGATTAGGTCTGAAGTCCTCAGGTTGACGAGCAGCTAATGATAGAGGATCTCAGTAAGCGAAATAATGGGGGAACGATGGACGATACAAACCTGGAGTTCTTCAAGCGCAACGCGAATTTTTTCCTGAAACTCCCCCAACCTGTCTGCACGATCGCTCGAAGACCACATCTTTTGAAACGTTGACGAAGAGTTCAGCCCTTTCATCTCCCTCTGAATAGTTTGAAGCTCACTGTCGTAAGAAAGTTAGAAACTCCTGCCTACCAATGGGAACAGATACCGTACTTTTGTAGCTCCTGAATGAGTTTCGTGGTGCCGATTTGGTCGTTATTCGTCGAACGACCCTCAAACTGCCCCAATATCTCTGACAGTCGAGCGGTGCGGGACTCGAGCAGTTTCACCTCTCCTTCGTTTTTCTCCACCAGCTATAGGTAGCGGTCATTAGTCGTATATCATACCCCACAAGGTGGACGGGAAATATCATACCTGCGCGAGTTCGACACACGCGAGCCCGACCTTGGCGGCCGCCCCAATGTAACTCCCAATAATCGGGAGACTGCCAGAGATCAATTCTACTCCTTTGAAAGCTTTGTTCGCCCAGTCTAGACCTTCATTGCGTCGCGGGCCGTCGGCACTCGGATCGCTTCCGTCGGCCGTCTCTTCTTTGGGTGCAGGAGCTGGTTTGAAGGGGTCGGCGGGCCGTTGATCCGATGTGCAGGTTGCGTTGTTCGATGCGTTTTCTTGTGTGACGCCTGTGGGAGTCAGATGATCTTGCGTTGTGCCTGTTGGTGCGCTCCCGACTTTACGCTCATTTAAGAAAATGGACTGGACGTAGATTATAGACAATAATTATTTACATACCTTGGATCTGGCTCGTAGTTGCGGAGGTCTATAAACAGGGTGGTCATACTTAAACGGGGAAATCCCGCAGCTCATACGGCAGACTCACACCAAGTGTACTTAGTGCACTCGCAATTTCTTCGCAACACGTGCTCAGAGCCTGGTTGCATGTTTCGCTCCGGTGGAAGTAGGTCGCAGACTTCGAGCTGGCGCCGTGCCTTGATGCGGCGGCGTCCAATTTGGTCCTGATGTTGTGGAGTGCGCTAGCGGAGAAAGTCATTTCAGACCGAATAAGATAAGAGATGTTAAAACGCACGAGGCGAATCGCTCAAGTTTTGCATCGATGGACTCGCCGGTCGTTTCGTTCTGAGATGAGCTTTGTGCTGCCGGAACTTGTTTGACGACGTCGATTAGGTTTTTTACGCTCTGTTCGGTCTTTCGGGGCCAGTGGGTAGTCTGCGAGAAGACGGAACTAGCTTTTAGTAGATATAAATGCAAAAGGTGACCGTACTCTACCTCTAAGACATCCAGTATCGCGGCGTGTAACCGAGCAATCTTCTCCCACTGACCTTGACCCTGAATAGGGGCTTGACTCGCCCGACTGGACGGACGTGATGGAATGAATGGTCGCAGAAGAGCTTCCCCCAGACCTAGCTTGTCGCTGCTCATGCTTGGCAGTCGGGGCGTTGTGGTTGAGGGTGAATCGAGTGAGAATGGGTTGGTTATATAAAATCCGATGGCCCCTATTTTGGCGCCGGCTTCTATGCCGAGGGCTGTGACAGCGCCTGGCCTTCAATCGTTCCTGGCCCGCTCCGTGGCTGAATGCGGCGGGGGTATAAGACCGCGACGTCATTTAAGAATTAACCAGCACACTCTTGCCTCTCGTATTGACGGTGGGGCATGGCCGGTCAGACGCGATCGAAATGGGATCGCCCGCCTGGAATCGAGCTTGGCCTCGAACGTCGATACTTATTCTCTTCCTTTCTCCACAATGCAAAAACTCGACAAACGAGATCCTCAACCTCGCTCCTATCACTAATTCACACAAGAGGGATCGCGAGTGATGAATGCCCGGCTTCACCAAAAGTGAAATTTCAAAGTCCGCTTTCGGCGATTTCAATTCCACCCACCTTTCGTCACTCCCCAGTCGAAATAGCGGCCTGTCACCAGGATTCACGTAACCTTCAACGTCTTCACTCTCACTCATTATACTCGAAAGGCAAGGTCCGCTCCATTATTCCATACCGAAGCTAGAGCATCCATACGCCACATCGAACGTAACACATAGTCTTGGACACAGCCCATATTCAAAAACACACACATACATTCAACTCTATACAGTGCAGCGCCAGCCCCATGGAGAACAAAATACAAGCCAAAACCTCCGGATGTATTCAAAATGAGGGTGTACACCTCTTCCCTTCCTTCAGTATAGTGTTGCCGGTGGAACAAGGACCCTCAGTCGCGATCGAAATGGTGACCGCGCGGGTTGAAAATTCAAAGTCCGCCCCGCACGATTCCAGTCCCGTCCGGCCCCCTTGCAAGGTCGGTTTCTTCACTCAATAAATACCAGTATAGATACAGCGCCAACACGTACTCACACCCTGAGTGGTCATCTCGGCCCGCGATATCCGTCCTATGGTCCCCACCGGCGATCACATCCTTGGGGTCCTGACCGTTCGCCTGACTGTGTTCGTCCGATTCTTCTCTCAACGGGACATTCTGATTGGTCTCTCTTCAGGTATTCTAGTTTTCTCCTTGAACAATTGTAGAGCCTAATACACTAAAAGCTAGCGTGTACTCCCCGACCGTAGCACGCTGCCACCCCCTCGACTCCTACCGCCTTCTCCGGCTACTCGTCTCCCGCTCAGGCCATCGTCCAGACTACTGGAGGCATGCGGCGCAAATTTACTACCTTCGGGCTGTGCCTAGCACGTCTGACCAACGGAGCCCCGCGACCCCTCTACACCACTGTCTTCCGCGCTCGGCACTTTTGCTTTCGCTATCTTCCCCGACGAGCCCGGAGGAGCTACAGTCTCCATACCTCGTCAAATCATCTTAGCCGCTCTTCAGGTGGTAGCCTTAGCCTCTCGGCTCGATCGCCTTCGAGCCTGTAACACCTGAAGATGGTCCCACTAGGACATAATCTCGTTTCCTACAAACAATTAAAGGTTGCACGGTGTCAACAAGGAAGAATCATCTGGCAAGCTCCAACTCACGCGATTCATGACCCCTGAAAGTTGTAGCTCAGATGCGACATAACCAATTCTGATTCTTCTCATTCGACTCCAGGTGACCACCGTTCAAGAGCATTTTACTTGCTTAACCGAATTCTGGTTCGCTTCCACTCACCGGGCCCCTTTCCTATCGGTCCGTCCAGCTATTGCACCTGCTTCTTCTTTGATCACTGGATGGTACTAGCAGCCTGGAGGAAGCCATTTCGACGGTCACCTCCCTTATCACACTCTCATCTATGCCACCATAATCTCACTCACTAACGCCGGGTCGCTTTGATGCGTTCAGTTTGGGTTCAGGTCAGCAGTCAAACAAAGTCACCTTTTCTTTTCAATATCAGAGATCAATCCTTATGTTGCGACTGTCCAACGCGATTCCAAAGACCCAGTCGGCTACGAGAACGTTACGCAAAGTTGCTTACAATACCTCCCGAAATGTGCCGCCTATCACCCATCAATGGTGCTCATTTTTGCGTGGAGTCACCGTACGGTCCTCGCAGAGGCGAAGTAAAAAGTCGGTACGGTGGACCCTCGTGCGTTAGAGGGCGTTATCTCCCATATAGTAAAGGATATGGCCGACTTACTTTGACAGGGGTTTTACCCGAAACATTCAATAACCGTATTTCTGTCCTTGACCTCATGACCCTGTCACTCATCGGCGTCGTACATCTTCCTGCATGCTTTGACCACTGAACGGTTAGCCCAGTCCACCCCTCCAGATTCATTCAAAACACCGCTTGAATCTCTCACGGTGAGTAAGCGGCCAAAGCTTTCGAATGATAAGACTCGGGGCGCATCATGTGATGCACCGGGGCTAAAAAGAAAACAAACATGAAGACCACATCGCATGGATTGGGGCGGGGGGCCGAGGGACGGCGAAGGATGTGCACGCGCGGAATACTGCCTTTCTCGCATTCAGTCAGTTCCGTGAGGCGGGACCGTTCTCTAAGCCAGTCACCCGTTCACTCCAAGGGCTTTTCAGAACCTCGGCTATACATATCTCCTCACTGTTACTCAGTATTTTTTTGCTCTAAAGGCTTGGTTCTGAGCCGCAAGTGTTGTTAGGTCGACTCCCATTTGGGTAGGTCCGAAGAAGACGTTCTTAGGGTCCTGGGCTCTGCTCAGCCACGAAACCATCATGCACTCCAGCGAAGCCCTGAGCATCCGGCTGCGACCTCACTCCACTCTCAAATGGTAAATGATTGAGGGATATGATTCCAGGTTCAAATAACATTGAAGTTCAAGCCAAACTTTAACAGGTACGGCATGGACAGCAAAAAGGAAACACGGGAACAATGGTCTCCAGTTAGGCAGACGAAGTAGCCATGGATAGAGAAGGAAGGATAAATCTAAGAGCACATTGGTCGCCCAATCACCAACCATCTTCGCATGCCAAGTTTCTCTCCCCACTCCAAAAGCCTCAATCGACATGGGTAATCCTCGGGACTTCGCTCCGAGACCGAACTGACCCTACCTCGAACCAGCCCTGTTCACCGGCCGGCGCGGGGCTCAGAGATGGAAATGAAGGGAGTATTTGTGAGACATCAAAGCTGCACGGAAGTCGACCAAAGCAGAAAAGAACTCCGCCCCGAAGCACTAGAGGGAATCCATCAGGTACCACGTACTCTGAAGGTTGCCAGAATGTCCGAATATCTTTGTAGAGTAGCCATTGATCACAGAGTCGTAGATAGGCAAACGGCTCCGGAAAACCAATGTAGGAACCTGGCGCGACGGTGGACTGCCTTGTCGCGAGGTCCCACATCCGGGACATGCCATTCCTCGATTCAACGAGGAGCACGTCTCCATCAGGCGAGAATGCTACCGAGATGAGCTCGTCAAATGTAGATTGTGGTAGCTCTCCCATGCACGAGTGGTTACGAGCGTCCCACACGCAAATCTTATCATGAGATCCGGACGCGATCCTTGTCCCGTCAGGCGAAAAAGATAAACATTTCACCTCCTCCTGCTGATTTATTAGCGGTGGTCCACTTGGCAACATTGTCCCCGTATTCAACAAGCAAACAGTGCCGTTCCCATACCCAGACGCGAGGGTTCCACCATCGGGTGACCAGGCAACCGATGAGGGGTTTAAATTGCGAGGAGGATCCTCGAGTGGCTGCCCGACTAGGCACCCTGTTTCTGCATCCCATATCTTGACATTGCCAATGTAAGAGCAGGAGGCTATTCTCAGACTGTTAGGTGAATAGGTCAAGGATGTAACCGACCCCTTGTGAGCCTTCCAGGCTTTACCGGCTGGAAGCCCCGTTCTAGCATCCCACATGACAATTGTGCCTTGCTTCGAGCCTGTAGCAATTTGCTCACCATCAGGTGAGATGGTAACTGAGATGATCTCCGCCGAAGCTACGTGGGGTACCGCGTCGGTGGTGACGCCTGACCCCGTATCCCAAACCCGGATAGTATTATCCATCGATCCAGAAACAACCTTTCTCCCATCAAGCGAGAAAGCCACACAATTAATGGTGTCAGTGTGACCATTTAGTGGTGGTCCGACTGTTTCTCCGGTTTCAATATCCCACAAACGTATGATCCTGTCGGTACCCCCAGATACCATTCTCTTTCCATCCGGTGAGAAAGCAATGAATTTAGATTTGGGACATTGCAACGCGCCACTCACGGCCAATCCTGTATCCGCGTCCAGGAAATGAACAGGGGCCCAGAGCGGGAAGTCGACGTACGCAATTATCTTCCCATCCGGGGAGAAAGCAATGCAGGAAACAATGGCATTAATCTTAACTGGCTCTCCGATCGAGAGGCCTGTCTCGATATTCCATAACCGGATAGTGGAATCCAAACCTCCGGAAGCGATTTTCTTGCCATCAGGCGAGAACGCCACAATAGTGACCGGTCCAGAGTGTCCTTCCAATGGCTTCCCAACGGGCGCGCGAGTCTTGGCATCCCAAAGATGTATTTTATTGTCGTTTTTCGCGCCCGCTATTGTCTTTCCATCTTGCGAGAAGGCAAGTAAGTAGAAAACTCGTGTTTGGCCTTTCGGCGGCGTATCCAGCGCTTCGTCAATTCCCGAACCGGTTTGCACATCCCAGAAATGGGTAGTACCAGTTAATGAGCTATACGCAATCCTGCTGCCATCGGGGGACAAAGCAACGGCCATGACCGCGGCAGTGTGACCATCGAACGGCTTTCCAACGGGTAACCCTGTCTCAGCATCCCAAAAACGCGTGATGGAAGAGCCACATTTTGAGAAAATGGTCTTGCCGTCAGTTGAATATCCTACCGAAGTGACCGCGCGTGGCAAGGGTTTTGACCACAGGCTTGCTGGCCATTCGCTTCTTGGCTGGCCGTGAAGAAAATGGATGCCGGCCTCGCCACCGTAATGCTCCCACAACTTGGTTTTCCTCGGGCAGAATGACATCGCGGTGGCGTACACGTGAAGAGCCCCAAAAGAAAGAGGATCTTGGAACTCGGTTATAAGTCGGTAGGCATCGTTCCATAAAATGGCTAGGATACTGTAGCTTGGCTCTGTGGAAGATTGCTGTGTAGATCCGAGAGGTGAATCTGGTTGTTCAGGTAAATTTCAGTTGGCAGGCTCACTTCAAGCCACAAAGTCGTTTGCTTCGCCATCGCCATCGACTCCTTCATTTGGCCAACCAACGACATGACCTCAATCCATCCCAATATTTTTTCTTTGCTAAGCCTCTCAAAATAGGTTAAGAGGTCTCCAAGGGGTTCCGTTCGCGCACCTAGGATTAAGGCTGCAGCACAGAGATGAACAGCCCAAGAATGACAACAATATTGGAGACCCTGTGGTACACATTCCGCGACAACGTCCTGAACCTTCGAGTTGGGTTTGGATAGGTCGCGGAGATTGCAGATGTTCCTCCTTAAATCTCGCAACATATAACTGAAGCATTTGGTGGCGACTAAGTAATGATACTTATCGACGTCGACGAAATAAGGTTCTCCGCCACATCGGTCGCCGCTGACCAAGAGATCGCGTAGCGACGTATGTGCAAGGCGAATGGAGTGATTTGGTGAGTTCGGGAGCGAGAGAATTGCTGAAAGACCCGCAAGGACTTCCTTCTTCAGGTAATGCGCCTTATCACTTTGCGTTTGGTTGCGAATCCCGTTATAGTCGGAATAAAGGTAGACAACAACGTCAATGGAAATGGGATGGGGAGCCACAACCAGGAGGCCGAGCACGTCCACAAAAAGCTGGATTTTAGCCTGACTCTTTTTAATTTTCTCAAAAGCCTTGGACAGGATCGGCTTGTACAATCCGTCCAACCCATCGTTGATCGAAGGCAATGCCAATAGCTCGTCCAGCCGATACTTTGGCGACCCATCCGCAATATAATTGATGGCAGTGCGGGCCCACTGGAAGAGATTTTGGGAACGCTCCACCAGGGTTTGGACGGCCGCTTGGGGTGGCCAATCGTCGGGAAGGTCATCAACATGGTCCTCCCGGATCCGCGATAGTTCGTGCTCCACAAATAGCTTTATCTCGCTCTCATCCATATTGGACTCCAGGTCCAGGCTTTCCTCCTCCCACTCAGATCGCTTCAGCGCGAGGAGAAGTGGAGCCTCGGGCCGGCAGGTAAGGAGGATTTTGAGTTCTGGAGGTAGCAATGCGGCAAGTCGGCGAATGTGTCGTACAAAGCTGAGAGCGTAGTCGACATCCTCGCATTCGTCGAGTGCATCAACAATGAGTAATATAGGTGAGGGGTGCTGCGTGCTCCTGAGCGCGCCAACGAGAAATTGAAATTGGGTCTCCAAACGCGACTGTGCGATATCCTTGTTCTCCCGAATGCCTTGCAAGATCGCGTGCTGGACTGGCGAAGCTGTGCATGCTCCGAGTTGTCGCGCAAGGGAGCATATCAGCCGTTTTTGCAACTCGATTTGACCTCGACGAAAATGGAAGATCGCACAGGAAGCGCGATTCTGCCATCTGTGCGCGACGGTGGAGGCCAAAGTGGATTTCCCCCGCCCGGCCATCCCGAGTATCCAGAGAACTGGCTTCGACTCCTTTCCAGCCCGGATCCAGTTTTCGGTTCTCTCGAGGATCGCTACCCGTGTCCCTGGAAGGCATATGACGTCTTCGATCGCATGACCTTGCGCTCCGTAATTGGCGTCTCCGAGAAGGTTGAGAAGGCGATCGTTCTCCTCCCTTACCTGGCCGTTAGCTGAGGCCAAAAACGTGAGTGGTATGCGTGTATCCGGACGGCTTTTGGACTCACATATCTCGGCAATTAGGTCTGAAGTCCGCAGATTAAGGAGGAGCTAGTCGTTTCAGGTGTGAGCTAGTCCAACGGGGGCGGTGGATGATCTACGAACCTGTAGCTCTTCCAGCGCAACGCGAATTTTCTCCTGAAATTGCCCCAAGTTTTCGGCGTGATCACTCGCAGACCACATCTTTTGGAAGCTTGAGAATGAGTTCAACGTCTTGATTTCCTCTTGAATGGTTTGAAGCTCTCTTCAGGGGAGGAGTTAGCGATCCTAGCTTCAAATGCAAACAGAAACAGCGGACTTTTGTAACTCCCCAATGAGTTTCGTTGTCCCCGCCGGATCATTATCTGAGACTCCACCCTCTAACGGCCTCAAAATTTCAGATAGGCGAGTGGTGCGAGATTCGAGTATTTTCGCTTCTTCTTCGTTTTTGTCAACCAACTAAAGGAGAAAGCGTCAGCATATTTCGCTTTCCGGGTCAAGGAAAAATGTAGCACCTGCGCAAGTTCGACGCATGCGACCCCCACCTTGGCGGCGGCTGCGACGTAACTCCCAATTATGGGAATATTTCCAGAGGCGAGTTCAATTCCTTTGAATGCCTTGTTCGCCCAGTCGAGGCGTTCCTTACGTCGTGTACCGCTGACATTTGGATCGTTTTCGGCTGCGGATTCCTCATCAAGATTGGGAGGTATAGTTGACAGGTTAACAGCTTGCTGGTCGGATCTGTACGTTGCGTCGGGACGCTCTCCTGTGTTGCCCAGGGCGATTTCTTGGCCCAGGCCCGACGAGGTCTGTTGAGCCACAGCCCCGTCGGGGGCCGCGAACACCTCTTCAAATCCATTTAAAACTTAGAATAGACAACGGTAGTATGGAAACTGAACTCACGTTCGACCTGGTCGCTCGTGGTGCCCTTGGGAGAGGAAGACCAGGTTATTCGCATTGAAATCCAGAGCAATTAGTGTGGTAGACTCACGGAGAGCGTTGCGAGTGCATCCCGAATCTCTTCACGACAGGAATTCAGGACTTGATTACATGTCTCGCTTCGGCGGAAAAACGCTGAGGGCTTTGTGCTGGCGCCATGCTTCAACGCGGCGGCATCCAACTTCGCACAGGCGACTTGGAGTGCCCTAGTCGGAGTGAATCAGTTCGAACCACACCACAATCGCAGGAGAAAGAGAACGTACGATGCCAATCTTCCCAAATTTGGGGAATCATCCATTGAATCGTCCTGTGAGGGGCTCTGGAGTGTCGGGATTTGTTTGATAACGGTTAATAGATTATTAACACTGTCTTCCGAATTTCGTGGCCAGTGGGTGGTCTGTGCGAGGATTTAGGCTCTAGGAGGAGCGGGGTAAAAAGGTGACTGTACCTCTAGGACTGAGAGCATCGCTGTGCGGATTTCAGTAAGCTTCTGCGAGTTACTTTGACTGTGAATAGGGGCTTGACTGGCCCCGCTGGATGGAGATGATGGGGCTAGTCGCCCTAGCGCTTTGGATAGACCTAGCTTGGTGCTGCTCATGTACTGTATAGCCGTTGGCGCGTGGTAGGTGGAGGGGTAAGTGGGATGTAGAGAGTCCGCTGGGAATCTGGCCTCCCAGTCTGAGGCCGGGTCGTGCCGACCATGTGCCCCAGGAAGGGTCCCAATGTGGGAACCCAGTGCAGAGCACATCGACCCGAATCGTCTTTATTTCGCAGCTCAACCAGTACCAAATACCTCCTGGTGGGACCTTGGCGACCAGACGAAACACAAGCCAAGGCACTACGGTCGTTTGGGAAAGGTGCGTCTAACTCCAACGTCTTGTTCAACGACGCTTAGAGGGAAGGAATGCTCGTCAGTCACGATTAAAATTAGGTCACAAGAAGCGAAGGATGCTGCTCTATACGAAGTCAAGATCGGCCCTGAAGCAACCGCATGTGCACGCATAGATTGGCATTTTTCATCTTTTCTAGGTGCGGACCTCGCGTCATATGCGATATGTACCTTTCGTGACCTTTCTCCGCCCCTTCCACCGCACCGATGCTCAACAGCTTCATAATTCAAGTCATCTATGATTCAGGACTCAGCTTCACAGACTCTTGTAAGCTTGGAGCATCCACTGCTGGCAACGAAGCGCAACGGGAAAGGGGGGAGCGGGACGCAGGGCAGCGCCCAACACGAAATTCGAAGTCCGCTTCAGAGCGATCCTAACTTCACGGCGAGTCTCCGAACAAGAATTCAACTCACCTTTCGACCGCGTCTCTAACTTTAACTCTAGAAGTTTACCCTTAGTCGCGCATTCATACCACTTCGATCGAAAACTAGGTCCAGGGAACCGACCTACAACACGCGTACGTCAGACGAACGACCTCGAATCTGTAACAATACTTGGAACTATCCGTTCATGGAGCGTCTCGAAGTGTTCCGCATATTTCCACGGCATCGCAGGGGGACTTTGCCATCAACTATAGAAGAGAGCTATACCCACCCTCGTGTCACTATCAATCATCGCTCGGCGGTGACTATTACTCGACAAACCATGTGAACGCTGTCCACCTCTCTCGTTGATTTAACGGTTGACGCTCAGGTATCTGTCTATGACCTCGCACATCCTCGTGAATAATCTCTGCTTGCGGGCGCCGTTGCTTGGGCACTAACGGTACGCCGACGGAGATCTCATCTACCGTGCGAATAAAGATTCACTCCCGAGCTTTTCTTTCTTTCCACCTCTAGGACCAGGACACCTTCAGCCTTCTCCTCTGGCAAAGTATTCTAACTAGTGCGCTTTTTCGTCGATCTTTAATAGAGGAAAGAAGAATCGCCAACCTCTTGGCGATTGGTACATGCTCGGTATGTCTCCCCACGTTGTTGCTTCGTTCGCGTTTTCCAACTTATTGAGTTCAACTTCTGCCATCTCTGAAACAGTTCGCCTCCGTTCCGCCGCCATTATCGAATACCTACCCTTTAATTCATCCAACACTCGCCTGTTCTCGCAAAACTCTCTAAGGATGGCTCGCTCGACACCACCGGCTTTTCATTACCCGAAACCCGAAACTAAGCTTACTATACCAACCGTCCATCCTCTCAGACTCGAACCAATCAAACCTCCAGCATCACGGGACTCCACTCCTATCGCTGAAGCGTGGATTCGAGACAACCGGGTAGTGCCATTCGCGGACTCCGGTTTCATTCGTTCGACACACGTGATACCCGCTGCAACACCACGGGTCTTGTCATTCGGTCTGTCCGAAGAGGAGTTGCCTGCGGACAAGGAGGCTCGCAAAAGGCGAGTAGGGGAGCTCTCTCGGGCATTATTGCTCAAGAAACAAGCACTGGAAAGAGGAGAGGAAGTTCCGGGACTGGTGGCAGCGGATGATAAAAAGACCCCAAAACTGTTCAACGTGCTTGACCGCTATACCCGTGCCTCAAATCCACCTCTGAAAGGGAAAGGTATTACTTTGGTGCTCGCTCACGCTAATGGGTTCCCTCGTCGGGTGCGTGGACTTTCTCGTAGCACCGGGGGAGCTAGCTCAAGTTTCCATTCGTTTGATAGATTTGGGAGCCTTTCCTCGTGACCCTCCTGAAGACCTTTGCGAAGGAGAAGAAAGAGGAAGGCCCCTATATTGAGGAGGTTTGGTCCTTTGAAACCGTGAATCATGGTGATAGTGCGCTTTTGAACGAGGGAAAGTTAGGGGACACGTGTAAGTCCTCTGTCGTTAGGACGGTCCCTCTTACTCAGAATTCCCTTTCTATAGTCAACTGGGCGGACAACTCTCGCGATATACTCAACTTCCTCCTACACTTCTTACCATCAAATCCCCAAGAAGTCGGGTTGCCAACTGCACTTGACCCAATCTCGCTGGACGAATCTTCGAGACGGTCCCGCTTCGGCTTCCCTAAGAGGAAACTGGTCGGGATCGGCCACTCACTAGGAGGTTGCACTATGTGGGTTTTCAGCACCGAGGCCCGTTCCGGCTGCATTCTGACGGTTTCTGGTTTCCTAGGGCGCGGGCTGCCATAGACTTTCCTTCGCTGTTCTCATCCTTAGTACTCGTCGACCCCGTCATAATGCCTGCTCTTGATAAGGACCCTAGCGGAGGCATCGAGAAGTTACAGCTTGGGGCAGTTGCTCGGAGGACGCGATGGTCTTCGAGGTAGGTCTCACGTTGCATTATTCTTCAAAAGTCCCTCGGGCTCCAAAGACTGAGGATGGCGTTTTATAACCCAGAGAGGAGGCATTAGAGAGCTTCCGCAAGACGCCGTTCTTCCAAACTTGGGACCCTGCCATCTTGGATACCTACATCACGGAAGGAACTGTTCCGGATCCTATTGTTGGAGGAGTGAAACTCAAGCAGAGCGGCTTCCACGTGCGTATATCTCGTTAGGGCTCTCTATATCTTACAATGCGCGCTGACCTCCTCCCCTAATCCAACAGGAAGCTTCTGTATTTGCCGAACGCCGTGTTCCCGTAGACACATGGGAACTCTTGGGGGCCCTGCACGAAAAGGTCCACTTGTTTTGGGCCATGTCTGGCAGAAAGCCGGTGGTGTAAGTATACGTGACAATTACTGCCAGTGGTGCTAAAGCAGGACTGATACAAATTATCCTACAGAACGGGTCCGGAGGAAGTCACCTGCCAAACAGTATGGAGACGTCCCAAAAACTCGTCGAACGTCCGCATAGAAAAAGCTGGCCATCTCGTACGTCACGGTTTATTTTAACTCTCCATGTGAAGTACAACCTGAACTTGCTTTGTTCAGATTGTGCACGAAGCTCCAGAAGCCCTAGGTGCGCCTCTCACAGTACTCCGAAAGAACATTCAACTGATACTCAGGATCCCAATGCAGCTCAAACCGTGTCTGACCACCTGTGGACTCGTTTCACTGAGGCTGAACCCCCAATTGCTAGACTCTGAAGGAACGGACAGAATAGCTTCACACGGCTTAAATTTAATAAACCGAACCACCAGCTCGTTCGTCTTTTTCTCCTGACGTTAATTCTTGCATAGATGTAGAAAATGTCCAACAAGGTGACTAAATGATTCAGAAGCGGGTTGGCACTTTCGAGCCGTTGCGCGTCCTGTGTGGAGAGGTGAGACCGACGCGGGGTACCCCAAACACTCGTCTCGACGATCTGCCCTTGTCTGCTGAATGCGAAGGTTGAAGCGCATTCA
Source organism: Tulasnella sp. 417 (assembly GCA_019633465.1). Taxonomy (NCBI): domain Eukaryota; kingdom Fungi; phylum Basidiomycota; class Agaricomycetes; order Cantharellales; family Tulasnellaceae; genus Tulasnella; species Tulasnella sp. 417. The sequence continues at coordinate 863 of WSTY01000659.1, read as the reverse complement.
AACTTTTACACTCAATTTTGGTGCGCCACATTCATTTAGAGAGTGGAAGCAGTGCCTTGAGGATGTTCCAGAAAGGCTAGGAAGGCAAGGGCCGTGAGGGGATGCGACCCAAACTTAATGCACAATAAGGGCGCACAACACGCTCATCCGACTCTCGGAGTGGCGATTCTCTGCCTTTAGGACGATGGGTTCGGTTGCAGTCCTCCAACACTTGGGACGAGCTGGTCGATGTCACCCTGCCCATCACTTATACTTCGACGCAGCACACTCTGTATCCCCTCGCTCCCTCGTCACCGTGTTTGGCGACATTAATAGTTTTGTGACGTTCGTATGATTGTGGGACCTCGTGCCCTTATTATGGCAGACGGACGCAAATTGCCCTACCATGCACACGACCTCTTTCGATTACTTCTGATCGCCCTACCCCGTCTTAAATGTAGGTTACCTCTGAAAACGCCTTCCGTTTTATTTTGCTTCCGAGTAGTGCGTCTCCGCGCCGCTCTGAACAGTGTAATACAGCCCGACGCCACTAGCAATAAAGACTGAACCATCAACATGACCCCCCTCATGCCCTCGAAGGATGCGGAACCGAGGTCCTCTCTTCGGCTTGTGCTGAATTACAGCTGGCTGAAAACGTAAGAGAACTGTAGCTTATCGCCTGAGCGTTCGACAAGAAGACCGAGTTGCACGCAAAGCCTAATGTAGGAAGCTGGTTGAGGCGTGTTATACGCGTTTGAGTAATGTAATTAACGACGTGTACACGATCATGCCCATGCTTGAGAAACTCGGCTGCTTCGTCCGCCTTGACCTCCCAAAGCAAGAGCTTTGCCGTGGCATAATCAATAAGACTGATACTGATTTCA
>WSTY01000658.1:0-15995 GCA_019633465.1 Tulasnella sp. 417 | reverse complement strand
CCGGCGAACGCCAGGCTTTCAACTATATCTGTAAAAAAATCTCTGGTAGTAGAAGGCCCGTTGTAGAGCAGGGAATGGTGTATCATTGAAGTGACTCCGTTGCGAGGCTGGAAAGTACCTATTTCAATGGTGAGCAGCTCTCCTGTCGCTCATCAAGTGACATGGCGAGTGAAATAAGATCTTTTTGTTTGCGCGACTGAGCAAAGCGGCAAGCAACCCCCCGTTGCTGCCTTGCGACGTTGCAAGTTTCTATATGTAGCCTGCGCGGCGAGTAGAGACTCCCACGGTCAGTGTTACCTCGCGCACGCACCCCCAGGCAGCTAACAATGTCCCGTCGCTTTGATAATCCGCCTGCAGGCACATACCATCTATCAAACATCTTGTGCATATGCTAAAATCACACACAAGGAGCCGAACATCTTTTCATAGGCTTGCAATTCAGTCACCAGGCTGGTGGACTATATAAGCAATGGTAATGCCTCGCAAGGCGTGACCAGAAAGTTGAAAATCAAACATCACTGTAACCGGCTCCGCACCGTTGATGTGATGCACACTTGGACGTTCAACTTCGGGTCAGAGCACCGTTGCCCTGTTTGTGACGTTCGCAGAGAGATGGAATACGAGAAGGGCAGAATTGAGTTATGGACAAGGACAGGTGAACTAGATCCCTGACCCTCTGATTAAGCGAAGCCAGAGGGAGGGTTTTCTCAGCCCAAAATGTTCAGGCACATTGTATGATGTCACTTCACGTCATCCCTGACCCTTGTGAGCGAAGCCAGTTTTGTCAGAATGTTCAGGCACCGGCGACCCGATTTCGATTTCCTGACGTCATTCCGCATTCTGCTGTATGTTCACGTCGACGTCCTCGACCGTTAAGTCCGCTCGCACCACTTCTCGATTCACACTAGGCAACGGGAGCGTTCAGGAAATCGGGACGGGAGAGATGGCGAAGGGTGCTGGAGGAAGACGCTGCCGCGAGACCAGTCCCGGCCATCACGGTCAGCCTAATATCGTGAGTTTGTTTTCCTCTCTCAATGCATCCGATTTTGTTCCCTCTTCTTCTGGTAGCTACTAGATGTAAGCGGGGTATCTGGGGTTCTGTCCCCCCGCACACCTCGATGTCCTTAGGCAATCATCATCAAGTTCGGGGATGCCATTTATGACGGCATTTTTCTCAGAATATTCAGCCCGCACCCATCGTGCCTGGAAACATCCCAATCAGGTCAGAATCCCTGAATGATAGGAACCTCGATCGCCATGCTATTGTGACCTTAGAACGAAGCTGTCCACAAACACTTTATATATTCCATTGTCCTGCAAACTTCCCAACAACGGTACATTCTGTATCAAGGTAATTTTTTTATTTGCTGGTTTGATACCGGTTTTTGTGTACGGCTGCAACGTAATGCATGAACTATGTTCGCCCCGCGCGATACTCTCAACATGCATCCACCGAGCCTCTCGTGCGCACTGCGGATGACTGTACCAACGCGAGTTTCTCTCACCGACGACCGTGTTCTTTGACGTTTTCATAGCCTCTCAAGTCAGGCGTTGTCTCTCCGGAAACCAATTTGTGTTGTGTGAGAAATCATGTAAGCTCAGTGATGGATATAAGGCTCGGTCAGGAACGCCTGAGGAAGGTCATTCTATAGCTTAGTGAATTCGTCCCCACCCCCTCACCGCATGCCCTTCCCGCCGTCGTAGACATTTGAAAACCACAGAGACCCGCTTTAAGACTTTACTACTGCATTTTAGATGTTTACTATCGTCAAAATCGACTGTTTATCATCCGGTCACCTGGCCGACACCCTCGGTACGGTACGGCTCACAGCACTTGGCCGCTTGACGACCTCTCGAGAAGGACCTGAGCGAGAGCTGGTTACTGCAGTGAGAACTCAATGCTATTTTGGAAGTCATATAAATCAAAAGCGTCGGATACACTGCTACGGAATAGCTCGATTCTGAATCCACGGAGCATGCTGCATGTCGAGCCGCCGCAAGTCAAGTACACTCTCACCCAGAAACGCTAAGGTTGGAAGCAGAAACTACGCATCCATTATATGAGCTGTTCCCTACCCCAGTTGAAAAGCTTGAGGCATATTATTGCTGGGAACTCGAAGGCATTTTCGGCGCGGCTTCCTTTTGCTGTGCCTTTGTGTCCATCAGCTTGCCCGATTTCCCACACGACATGGTTCCCGGAGGTACAATGCCTGACTTGAGAGGCTAACATTTTCGCACTTCACTGCCAACTTCATTTGGTAGATCATTTAGCTCTCTCCATCGGTTGTCGTTGCATAGTACATCATCGATTCACACGTTCGTATCGATATTGGGTCGCCATATCACTTCGTTTTCAGACCTTAGACCTTCATGCAAAGTGATTCTGACAACGTAAATTTCTTCTCTGTCGATGATTTTTTGATCCTTACCAGCTCTGCCAATCCCTTCCATTGCTCTGCAGGCATCGGTGCCGTTTCTGTTCTATGTCAGATCTGACCCGTATGCAACATAATGTATTGAAATGTCTACTTTCTTGGCCAGGGGTCGGGGAAATGGCGCCTCCGCACGCCGCTACAATTTGGAAGAATTGAAAACTTGTGGGGAAGGCGTGACGTCATTTCCGTTTGGTGGCGGCGCACGGTCGAGGAAAGAACAAAGGGACGGGAAGAGATCCACACTTTGAATGGAGGGGGAGTTTGTTGCCACTCATAAATGAATACAGTAAATAAGGCAAATCAAAAGAATCGTCATCAACGGTGCGTCGGTGGCTTGGGGGCCTACGTGTGGAAGTTTCGTGCGGAGCCAGTCATTTCATTGCCTCACCCCCTTTACTGTCCCCTTTGGGCCATCTTCTCTCCTTTGGCTATGAAGGAAGCGCAAGGATTGAAGGGATCGGAGGCTTGACCTCAGGTGCAGTCTGAGTTAGATAGTTGTCGGGGATATGGAGACACCCTGAGTTCCAGGGACGAGGATGGATCGAGTCTCCTTTTCCTTGCAATTAAACCCGAATAAAAAGCTTAGGTACATACCAAGGAACAGTGAAGGTGACAGGGATCACGGGAGAGGAGATTCCCGGGAATGAACAAGATTGTTGTTACCGAGTTGTTAGGTTTCAGTGCGTCGCGCGCGAAAGGTCAGTCTAACCGTGCGAACGTCTACTCGGCGCGCGGGCTGCGTATCGAACTAGTTAGAACCTGTAAGTAGTTAGTTAGTAGGTATTAATATATTCGTACCTGTTATTAATGGCAGACGAAAGGGGGTAGGAGGTATAAGAGTTGAGGGGTGTCGAGTCGAACTGTTGGGTACGGCGAGAGGAGGCGCGGGAACGCGCTGTGGCGCTTTGCGCGCGAGGTGGGGGCTGGCCGTGAGTGGAGGGTCGAGGTTACTAGAACTCGCGTAATTACTTAATTAAGTAGCGAAGGCTTTAGATAATCGTATCTAATACACTATTCGCGTATAACTAAATTAAGTATTCGAGGGGATGGGGAGGTGTCGCGTGTCTCGAAGGGAACGCGACTGCGCGATTTCCGAATCGGGAAATCACGTGGGGTTTATCTTATCTATCGCGATAAGAGGCGGGTCGTTCGGGTATCACGCTGAACTCGGCGGGATTATTCGTTCGAGTATCACGCTGAACTCGCGGGATTGCATCTGAGTTTCACGCTAGACTGGCGGGATTGAGTGCGCGCTAGGGGCAGAATCAAGTAAAGGGGGGTAAAAAGGGGACGACCGTCAACAAGGACGCGTCGGCCCTGTTTTTATACGTTAATTAGCTACATTCTAAGGTAATCTAGAACTAACTACAACGTTCGCGTATATTCCCTTGAGAGCAATGCGCCTTTAGCTAGCGGTTCGCGAGGTTCGGCGAACCGCCGAATGTGGTCACGTGGCTAGAGCGCTAGTTGCTGGACTCGGGCGGCGGCCCGATTCCACTGTTTAAGGTAAGCGAACCACTACTAGAATAACGTTCCTAATAGCGATTCGTCGAGCTCGGCGTAGAGCTTCGTAGAATAATCGCGAATGTTCCGGCGTCGTCGCGTCGGTTTCCCAAATACGGTAGGTGCGCGGCGGACACTTCGTAAATTCTAATTAATATCTAACTAACGGCCGTACAACCGGACGGGAGGTAGATAAAAAGGAAAAGAAGAACAAATGAAAAGGAAATATTATTTATTCTACTACGGTATCGATCAAGGTAAGGGGAGGGGAGGGGGTGGCGCGAAGTCGCCGTCGGCGACTTCCGCGGTCCCGTGACACGAGTGCCAAATCCGACTTGAGTTTTCCGCACGAAGAAACAACATTACATGATACAGATCACAGAATATGCATATCAGGGACCTTTCCCTCCAGATACCTTCTATATTCGACCACCCACACGGAGGGCAAGTTAAACGCCTCATCATGGGAAGAATTCGGCACAGGCATGGACTTTGGATGCTGAGACAAAGAGGACGTTGGAGCTTGCGGAAGAGTTGTCGAGGGACTTGTTGGCATTTCAAGAGAGATATCGGTGTGGGAAAAGTTTCGTCCCGGCTGGGAAAAGGGAGAGAACGGCGAGGGAGGAGGCGGTGCTGGCGAGGGGGCGGATGGCGGGAGAGTCGGATGATGAAGACTAATGGCATGCCGAAGGAATCAATCCCCATTTTTTTGATTTTTGGACAACCCAACAAACTTGCTCACTGTTGTTCAGAGGCGTAGCGGTTATTCATCAGTCAGCATGATAGTGTACATCGCTTTCTCATGCCGTTACTGATAGCGATCAATGATAAATGAGACTCCCAGATGAAAACCGTTTCAAGCTGAGATGGTAATCATAATAATGGCTTGATATGAAGATCATGGGAGAGGCGTTCTTGAGCGAGCCAGAAATGTCACTTTTGTTACGTGCCAAGTTTGTACCTCTTGCAAGCACTGATCCTCACCCTCTCCTCCGATCCTTGACTCCTTGTCCTCCAGGACCTGTGGTTCAATAAAGACCCTCGTTCGACAAAATCAGTGGGTTGCTTACTAATTACTACGAGGTTAGATATGATCCTGAATCTTCCATCATTGCATTTTGTTCAAGAACATTTATTGCTGTCATTACGAACGCAGTAGTACCAGTGTAACTGAAGGATCAGCTTGATTGCCCGCCCAATCACAAAGCCTCAAGTGCAATCCCAATCCCAATCCCAATTCCAATCTCAACCCCAGTCCCAGTAGTTGCATTCGCAATCGCAATCGCAGCTTGAGCCAGTCGCAATCGCAACTGTAATTGCAGCCCCAGTCCCAGTACGAGTCGCAATCGCAATCGCAATCGCAATCGCAATCGCAAATCGCAAATCGCAATCGCAATCTCAATCGCAATCTCAATCGCAGTTGCAGTCTTAATTTGGTGGGTTTTATTAGGGCCAAAACCTGGTGGGCAAATACCCAATTTAACATTCCCCGGAGTTTCTTGGCGATATTATTGTCAATTTTCCGATAAATGTTTTAATTTTCAATGCCTAGTTTAGGCTACAATAAAATTTCATGGAATACCTACGATTTGCGATCAACAACTAATTATAAAATCACGAGGGAATATCCTTGATTATATAATGAGTTTTTCAGCTGAATAAAATCCACTGGAAAATATTGGATTTTATTTAACGGTTTAGTTACCGGGAAAATCGCTCGCGGAAAATCCACGATTTCCACGTCGATCTTATGTTGGTTTTCTGGACCACAAAACGTCGTTTTGTGTCTTTTGCAACCAATCCGCCCACTATGACGGAAATGATAGGCACCGAGTGATGCCGCCACATAATGAACAAAAGGCAGCCGCCAAGACATTAAGAGAACCAGTATGAAATAACAATTTGAATATAGACTACGGCACATGCATGGTGTATATGGAAGTAGGTAGGGGCAGGGGTGTATCTCGATACAGTGCCGCTTTCTTGGCACCGCGTCATATGGCCCGTTGCTGCTCTAATGATCGACGGAGAGCGGCAGCCTGAGTGAGGGCTACAGATTCGTTGGCGCTGTCTCCAACCTGTTTGGAAAGTTCGGCAGCATCCTCATAATGCTGAATTGCGCTGGTGCGATGGCCTTGGTCGCGTTCCGTGCAAGCCATGCTCCACAGCGTAAAGGCGCTCCAGCTTTTGCTGCCGAGGTCGGTAAACGTGTTTAGCACTTCAGTGAAAAACGTGATGGCCTGGCTGTACTCGTTTCGAAGCCGATGCACCTCAGCGAGACCCCAAAGAGCGTAGGCTCTCCCTGCTCTGTCGCCGATGTCGGTCCGGATTTGTAGGCACTCGGAGTAGAATGTGACGGCCTGGGTGTACTCGTTTCGAAGCCGATGTACCTCAGCGAGACCCCAAAGAGCTTCGGCTCTCCCTGCTCTGTCGCCGATGTCGGTCCGGATTTGTAGGCACTCGGAGAAGAATGTGACGGCCTGGGTGTACTCGTTTTGAAGCCGATGCACCTGAGCGAGACCCCAAAGAGCGGAGGCTCTCCCTGCTCTGTCGCCGATGTTGGTCCGGATTTGTAGGCACTCGGAGAAGAATGTGACGGCCTGGGGATACTCGTTTCGAAGCCGATGCACCTCAGCGAGGCCCCAAAGGGCGGAGGCTCTCCCTCCCCTGTCGCCGATGTCGGTCCGGATTTGCAGGGACTCGGAGTAGAATGCGACGGCCTGGGTGTACTCCTTTCGAAGCCGATGAATGTCAGCGAGACCCCCAAGAGCCTCGGCTCTCCCTCGTCTGTCGCCGATGTCGGTCCGGATTCGTAGGGACTCCGAGTAGAATGTGACGGCCTGGGTGTACTCGTTTCGAAGCCGATGCACCTCAGCGAGACCCCAAAGAGCGGAGGCTCTCCCTGCTCTGTCGCCAATGTCGGTCCGGATTTGTAGGGACTCGGAGTAGAATGTGACGGCCTGGACGTACTCGTTTTGAAGCCGATGCACCTCAGCGAGACCCCAAAGAGCGGAGGCTCTTCCTCGTCCGTCGCCGATGTCGGTCCACATTTGTAGGCCCTTCGAGTAGAATGTGACGGCTTTTTTGTACTCGTTTCGACGCCGATGGACCTCCGCGAGACCACAGAGAGCCGAGGCTCTCCCTCTTTTGTTGCCAAGGTGCCTATAGATTTCCAGAGCCTTGGTATAGGACGTGATTGCCTCGCTGTCTCGCTCTTGAACACTTTGTATCTGGGCGAGCTCTAGGAGTGCGTTGGCCTCTTCTCCCCTCTTGCCTGTGTCGGTGTATATATGCAAAGCTTGGGTAAAGTACCTTAACGCGTTCGAATAATCGCCCTGCCTGACATGCATATCTCCTAGGTTCATAAGGAGCTCCCCAGAGTGATCCACGAAGATCGTCGCACGGTCCTTCGTGCGTCCTCGGGTTGGTGCGATCATCGGCTATATTAAGAGAAGTTCAATTGCACGCATGGTACCGAGGACCAGGTTTACTCACCATCCAGCCGATTGTCTCGCGACACTCCTTAGCTGTGGGCCGCTTAGTGGGGTCGATCTCCAAGCACTGCCCGACAAGGGTACAAAGCGCTTGCATCAACAGCATCCGTACGTCGTTGGAGATCGACGGGAGGTCTCCCCGAACGACGCGTCTGACTACCATGGCTTCTTTGATATCATGGAACGGAATATAGTTGGTCATGACCTGTTTCGGTCCGGGTTTTCTGAGCTCCAGCTGCGGAACGATCTAGAAGCGCAACATACCTCGTAAGCCACCCAACCAAGCGCCCATATATCGCTAGCAAGACTGAACTCGTCGCTCTCCAAAACCTCTGGGGCGGCCCAACGAGTTGTACACTGGATGCCGGTTAAGGTGATTGTATTGGTGGAGGTACAGAAGATTGCTTCGACTGACGGTACTGGTTGAGGTTGGTCGATAGCTTCCTTTGTTTCCTTATTATCACCATTAGCCTCGGGAGGATGAGCGGAGCCAAAGTCGGTAATGACGGCACGGCATTTCGAGTTGACCAAGATATTGACCTAGAAAGGATAGATCGACGTTTGCCACTTGAACCACCACTGGTGTAGCATCACTTACCGATTTGAGGTCGGCATGACATATGGGAGGCGTTCTGGTATGGAGATATTCCACTCCTCTTGCCACGTCGTAAATCTGAGATACCGAGTTCAGGAGGTGGCTCGAACGAAGCTGGTGAAGATCATACCAGCGCGATTCGCTCCGGAACCTCCCAGTCGTACTTGGCAGCAAAATCCTTCAAGTTCCCGTTGTCCTCCCAGGGAAAGACCAACCAGATCACCTCCTTCGACACGTCTTCAGCGAATCCTTCCAGCTTGATGATGTTTTCGTGCGACAAGCCCGCCAAGACCTCCGCCTCCCTGAGCGTCAACTGAGGGACAGTTGGTGCCGAATCCTTACGCTATGAGAAGGAGCCACGCTCACGCTCAATACTCGTAGTAGTTCATCTGGGGTCTTCATCTTCATCTTCTTCACCGCTACAACCTGTAACGTTGGATTCGGGGACGCTCAGCAGTTCGCTGTGGAAGTCCTAAGGAGCTGGTTGCGGCCAACCTTTCTCTGTCCAGAGGTTTCCCCATTCGATTCCTGCGGTGTCCCTCAGCTCTGTCCTAGGCCACATGATCTAGGTCGTCGTTACTTACTTCCGCTTTTCGTCGTCTGTTGCCGCCTTCCAAATTGGTGATCCGACCGCTGGCATTGACCTTCTCTTCCTGCGACTCCACGACTCGGCTGCTAGTGCCGTGGGATCGAGAGCCTAAAAGTGCTCGTGAAACTACTGCATATCCACCCTCGAATACGGAGGCGCCTTCCGGAAATTCTATGACAGCCGGATCGATTCGCAATGGGGCAAGCTTCTCCAGCCTTCGTACCTATTGGAAAGGTAGTTCGGTCAGTGATGCGGTCGACGCTCAGAAAGAGCATTATTTACCACTTTCGCGCTTAGCTGGGGCTTATTAGAGGTTTCTTCACGCTGAGATCCAGGTGCACGAATGGTCTGATAAGCGTCGTGCTCGTCGTTCTGCATTGCTCCGTTGGATCGAAAAGAAAGGGGGATGGGTAGTTAAGCGCGGTGTCGTTCGACTATGAGATTTGTGGAGAGAGCGCAAGTGGAGAGAGTACAGGAGGCGGGCAGGGGGGATGAAGGTGGTAGAGGGTCTGAACGGATAGCGCGGTCGCCATCACTCGAACCCTAAGCCTTTATATGCCTTGCTCCATGAGGCGAGAAAGCGCCGGGCAGAGGCTTGCCTCGAGAATGTCCTGCACAAGGCTTGGATGACCAAGCTGAGGTGATGTGTCAGGAACCGACCCGCCTGGCGCCGTTCCGATTCCTGCCCGAGGTTGCCGACCCGCTGGTCTCCGCCCGGATTCGGATCGAGACTTAGTTCCGGTCCGGACTCTGTGTTTTGATTCCTATTCTTAGTTGTTCTCTCTATTCTATTGTTCCCTTTTCCCTATATATACAGCCTGTATCTGGTCCGTGTTGATGCTCGATCGAATCAACACACGTATTATCGGATTCCCTCTCTTGCCTCTCTCTCTCGCGCGTCGTCCCAAGAGGACCCTGCCTCTGCCGTCCCGTTTGGCAGAGTCCGGTTCTTACAGTTTGATTCGATCCTACACTCTCTTGCACCCTCCTTCAGCCCCTATTTCCGATCGCCCCCCTCTGTGCGCTGCACCGATCGCTGGTCAGCGCACCTTCCCATTCGCTCGCCCCCATGGACATGGATATCGACGATGACCAACCGAACTGGGTTCAACACCTACTCAACCAGTTCCAGTTGCAATTCCAAGCTGCCCTCGCTCAAACCGCTCAGCAGATTGCCCTCGCTCCCCCACCGGTCGCCATTGAAGTCCCAGCTCCCACCGTCGATGCGGTCCCAGTGCTCCAGCAGTTCACTGGCGATATGGAAGACGTTGATCCGTTCCTTCAGCAAGCAAGCGATGCCCTGGTGTTCCTCAGCAACGATTTCCAGTCCGAACGCCAACGCGTTATTTTCGTCGCCTCGCATTTCGCAGATTCCGCCCTCGACTGGTACCACGGTCTCCAAGATTCCAACTCCCTCTGCCTCGATTCTTTCGACGCTCTCGCCTCTGCGTTCCGCTCTCGCTTTGGCGATCCAGACCCGTCGTTCACCGCCTACCAGACGCTCAAGGTTATCCAACAGACCGGCTCCGTCTCGGATTACAACCAGCGTTTCAACAAACTTCTCAAGCACGTCAACATCACGGTCCCCACCGCTATAGACTTCTACTACGAAGGGCTTTGCTCCGACGTCCTTCGAGCCATGGTCGGACGCCCCAAGCCCATCTCTTTTCCGCACCTCCAGCAGATGGCACTCGAGATCGACCACGACCGCTATCGCTTCGGCTCCTCGACCTCTTCCTAGAATCCGCCACCCCCTCTATCCCTCTTGCTGCCTTTCGCTCGTCTATTTCATACTTCCGCTCCACGACTCGACTTTTGCGACGGAAGGGGGAGAGCTAGATCCCCAACCCTCGTCCATCGCCTCTTTCCCCACTGCCAACCACCTCCGACCCCGGCGCTCATGCTTCCAGCGCTTTGATACGCTATCCACGATGTCTTCGGGCTCGTTTATATCGTATGACGGGCGACCTATGGTCTCGTTTCGGCAAACAACCTCACCCTGACTTCTTAACGTCACTCTCGTCCTCGCTTTCGCCATCGCTCTTGCGCTTCCTCTAGGCTCGCCTCCTTGGCCTTGACTATTTTCGCCAATACCAGCGTCGCCCTTTGTCCTTCCACGTCCCTTTCCACTGGATCACCGCTTCTCTCGTTCGCATCCGCGGCTGCTGTACCACCAATGCCCCGACTCCCGTCGCTCCTTGGTTCTGTCACCTCCGCCTCTACCTTTACCTCATGACCATTACGATTACCACCCTTTCCCTCCATCATCTTGTCCACTCTTCTCCCCATCGTCCTTGTGTTCCTCGGCGCTTATCTCCCGCGTCCACATTCTCGCGCCGGTTCCGTGCGCCTCCTCCCCCCTGGCCGTCATATGGATCGAGGCCGACATATTTCCCCCACTTCCTCATTGCTCTTCCCGCTTCGCTTCGAAATGCTCAGGGTTCACGCCTTGGAGCAGAGTAGATGAACCATCCCTCGTCCTTTCCTTGCTACGAGCACCGGGTCTAGCTGCCGCCCCGGCTGCACGAGAAGAAGATAGAAGAGTTCAAATCACGCTGCACGCACGGTCAGCGCTCCTGCAGAGTCCTACAGCAAAATTGAGTACAAATCTCAGATTCAATCTATGAAGTCCAGCGACTCCCTGAACTTCAAGTCCTCAAACTTATCGCTCGGATTGCTGGTGCGGTTCGAGTTAATTTCCCTGTGGTTTCTAGGTGCATCTCGTTTTCCTCCTCACATCATTGACGTTGAGTCGTGCTCATCACATGCTAGAACCAGATGTCCCCTTCCATTACAGCAGTTTGCCTAGATGATGACACTCGCGAAAAAGAAAAAGACAAGAAAGAAGTCAAGCGAATAGCTGTGAACGAATACCCTGAGTAGGTAGATCACCCAAATACCTCGCCATTCGAAGTCAGAATATACGTACAGATGTATTATAGCGAAATAATTGTTATCGTTGTGACGCCAGGGTCACACATCTGCGCATGCTTTGGGGTGGCCGCGCCTCCAGATGCCCGCACCCCAAAGAGAACCGGACCCCTTGCCTTTCTTTCATTCTTTCGTTTTTCTCGCCGAGTGCCTTCATTTATGCAAAGTGCTGTAATATCATTTACACTTGTGAGTGATACGTGAAAGGGGGAATCGACGGGCTTCAAGAAGCGTCACGGCACGTCACATACCTCCTTGGTTTGAGGCTTCCCGTTTACTCCTTGCCACGATCATTCCCCCTCCCGGACCACGAGAGATAGTCACGCTGTGGGAAATGAGTTACCTCATGTAACTCGACTTGATCTACGCCTTCATTATACTGTTTGTCCCAGCATTCAAGCAAGTTCATTGCCGGAGTTTGCCCAAACCTCGGCCTCTGATTGCCCACATATATATCATGCACCAACATATCACCTGTGTCCCTTTCTAAGAACAAAAGCGCGGATCCAGACTCACCTAACCTATCAAACTTGAGAACATTGAACATTTGAACGTCGTCGCTCTCGCAAGATGACGTCGCCTCCATGGAAGACTTTCTCACCACACTGGTCTTGGTTCTCTGTTGGAGATCGGATACCAAGGGAAGGGAAAAGAAAGGGAGAACTTGGGTGCGACCTTGGCGCGATGTGGAGACTATGGTGAAGCTCGTGAGACGAAAGAATTTTGGGGGTGGAAACCCGGATTGAGATGGGATTCCAAGTAGTTAATCCCGGTCTGACTTGTCCCGTTCTCCAGTTATTCGATGGACTCACGGCGTCTCCCGGGCTTAATTTGGAGAGTTTCAACTTCGAAAAGCCCGAGATAGGAGCTGAAATTGTGAAACGACTTTTGTCATTTCTGGAGCGTCAACCAAACCTAAAGCTATTTGGGTTATCCAGTGACCCATACCTTGAACCGCGTACGGTTCAGAGTTCCCTGTTCTCCCAACTACCGACTGGTCTGCGGGAACTCAGCGCTGACGTGGAGTTCCACGACGAGAGCGAATACACAGCTCTCATCCAAACCATCCTGCAACGACTTCCCGATCTTCGAGTTCTTAAACTCGTCCTTACCAGTCATCATGACTCTTGGAACTTGTCAGACTTCAAGAGCCTTTCCCCTCTCCTGCAAAATCCCAATCTGGAGGAGCTGACGCTGTACGTTTCGGGAGACATCCATTTAGATACGAGGGATATCTACGCTTTGGGAAAGGCGTTACCACATATGGCGCGGTTTGACCTACGCCTTCATTACAGTAGCCTGCCAGCGCTCAAGATTCAAGCAATTTCACTGATGGACTTTGCAAAAGCCTTCCCCAATCTTCGGGTCCTCACCACCGACATATCCTGCACCGACATCCCACTTGCGTCCCTTGAAAGGGACAAGAGCGCAGATCCGGATGCGCCTAACCTGTCGAACTTGAGGATATTGGATGTTGGAGCTTCGTCGTTCTCGCAAGAAAGCGCCACCCGCATGGCGAAGTTTCTTGCCACGCTCCGCCCTGGTCCGCTCTTTGAGATCGAATACGACGGGAAAAATAAATACAGCGAGGACTTTCCGGTGTCACCTTGGCGTGATGTGGAGGATATGGTGAAGCTCATCCGACGACCCAATCTTGGTGGTGGAAATTCGAACGCAGATCAGACCCCGAGGAGTTAGTGAATCATTCCGGTTCGAATGGCCCAAACATACTCCCCTATTCTGTCGCATGTCGGGCACTAATTAGTTAATGAATCTATCTTGACGCGTTTGTCTTGATGGAGACTGATCGCAACCTGGAGGAAACCAATCGGGAACCAACAATTGCTCGGACGCGGCCGGCCGCAGCATGAACAAAGCCCCGCCCAAGCTTGGTGAAAAGTCGAGGCTTTGGTCAGACTTCTCCTCGGTGTAGGCTGGAATGAGACAAAACGTTACGATGAGGGGTGTAGAGATCTCATTTGGGAGAAGGTGGCAAGGGGCGAGTGGCCGGAGAGGAAGTGATGGCCCATGTCTTCTTACGATGCCCGCACGAAGCCTAACCAGTAACGTTGACTATCACAAATGTCGTTGTTCGAGGGAAGTTTTAGCCTACGGGGCCTTCTCTTTCAGGGTGTGGATTTTTGGGAATGGTCTACATCTTGGGACAAGAGGAGCCTCACGCCCGAATTCGTTCTAGCAATGTTTCTTTCGGCTTGGGTCTCCTGGCCGTTGACGACCCTTCATTTGTTGCGATTTCTCCCCGCTCTTTATTATGGAGAAAATTTGTTATTCGTTTTTGGCGCATAAAGCGCGAGAGTTCTTCCCTTGCTTGTAAATTAAGAGCGAGGCGTGAAGGAGGTGGCTTAGGAGCTTAGTTTTACCTTCCCGACGGGAACGGATGCATCGCGGGCTCGGTGTTTGCGGGGCACCTTTCGGAATCACCCGAGAACAATATTCGCAGTCACGAGCGTCACATCAGGGTTTTTGCACCCTTTGATCAAACAGCCAACTTAGAGTCCACAAATTTAGTTCTCCTCTCTACAAACTCCGCCCGAACCATCGCCCCGTCATCCCCGGCCTTAGATAAACAAAATACCGGGTTTTTGGTAGGTGATTTCTGGGGTGTCGCCAATACAAAACCTTATGTGGCTTGACATCCGCTTTTGCTGTGTTGCCGTTTGCCCTCTCCTCCAACCCGACAGTCTACAACACAGTCCTCAAATACATCGCATCATTCGTTCGATACAATGGATACAGAGGAAAGCCCTAGTAAGTATAAGCTACTTCTTCAGGGCAGGTATCAGAATCTAATCCCGGTCTTGTCAATCTCGATGTAGGGCCCACCACCCAGACGCGTTCGCAGCTACACCAAGAAATGCTGGCAAGCGGCGAGTGGCCGGAGAGTAAGTGGGAACCCTCGGTTGTTTTCACGAACGCTAATTTACCATGTCGACCTCCGTAGGTGTCATCGTTGGAGAGAAGATCTAGTCTGCAAGATTTTTTCATTCGTGTTGAGGAACCTCGAGAATGGCATGGGCGTTGGTTCTGGGAGCGTGATTTTTAAATTTCAAAGACCAACGAGTAGAGAGGACGCAAGGGAGTAGAGAGATAGAGGACGGGGAGGGATGAAGGGTGGAATGGGTGTAGTCGACCGGAGAACGGTACGTCTTCATCAAAGAGGCTAACATCTGCTGGTTCCTCAAGAGCTGTAGAAGTAGAATGCGCCTCAAAATTGACATTACATCTGCGTGATATTATCATGCACCTGACACCATTGTGTAGAGAGAAAGAAAAGAAAGCATTGAGAAGATGCTAAGACCGGGCCGAATTGGAACTTCAGGGATGCGACAGAAAAAAGGGACATGTATACAGGTTACGGATGTAGATTGCCACAAACAAGAGAGGTTATTGTAGCGAGAGAGAGCGCGCAAAACGACAAACGAGAAAGAGAGAAAAGGAAAACGAGCGAGAAACGAGGGCTACATCTATTCTATGATTGAACAAAAAAGATGAACGACGAACCACCCGGTCACCCGCAGGTCAGACGGTTCCGAAAAGGATTCACCGTCCGAAGAGCTTGACCTCGAACCAATGGCTCCTCACCAACGTCCCGTTCCTGAACTTGCGCGCTCCTCCAGAAGAGGAACCGTCGTGACAACCCCCCAAGAAGCGAACTACACGCACGGGAAAACAGGGAGATCAGTTATCCCAGTAAACGGGAAATATCAATATAACGCGTTCAACACTCTCACGTTTTCCGTTGAGGAGCGGTAAAATCGGCGATCGCCTTATCCGACCCGAGGTTACGCCAGGCTTCCTTGGGTGGTTGTAGTGAAACGGACGGATCTTGCTGGCGCTGTTGAGCTGCTTCACGACGACTTCGAATTTCCTCGGCATTGTTCTGTTATGACGGCAAGCTTCCGTTAGCACGAAGTTCCTCAAAGCCGCCGAGAGAGACGGAAAAGAGCTTACCCCTCGGGACCCTCCGGCAGCACCGCTCCACTATCTCCACGCAATCTGGCGAGCTTCTTCTCAAGCGCTTTCCTTCTTGTCGAGTTGGGCGAGGAGGCCTTGTCTGGGCGGCGACTTGAGCGCTGGGGGCCGTACGACGTGGCAGTGTACTACGAAAAAAGGGGTTCGGGTCTCAGCTTTTGCAAAATCTCGAAACAAGTGGGACATGAGCGCTCACATCACCGATCACGCGCACGTCGTTCATGCCAATACCCTCGAATAGTCATCCACCAACAGACCTCCCCTATTCGCGTGATGCCGAGGCAACTGGGACATGAAATCCCTCGTGGTCGGCCTGCTCGCGTCCCCCCCAGCCCGCACCAACAGACCACACGGCAACTCTTCGATCTGCCCTTGACCATTCTTCACCACCACCACCAGTCTTGTCCTTAAGCTTCCTTTCACCACGCGTTGGTCAGAACCTGGATGTTCTGCTT
>WSTY01000657.1:0-16006 GCA_019633465.1 Tulasnella sp. 417 | reverse complement strand
TTTTCGTCTTTTGGCAGGTAGCCATTGACCTTGGCCGGAGTCGCGATGTGCGAGAGATCGGCGGCAACACCGGGAGTTGCGACGATGTCGTAGAGGCAGAGCTGTCCGAGGGCGATCGACTCAGCTGTGGCCAGATCTGGTGGCCGATCGAGATGAAAATACGTGCCTCGGTGACCTTCGGGTTGATCTTGAGCAGAAGCGAAAGAGGCTGGCCGATTCCGCCTGATGTCGAAGACGAGAAGGATGGGAAAAAAACGCCAGGGTCAGTCGTGCTCGTCAACCATCGCGGTGCATCCGAGACGCGTTCTCTCTCTCCTGAGGAATCCCCAGGCCATCCTGAGATTCGTATCCGTATGAAGGCTCACCTGCAGCACCAAGAACGACTGCTTTGACCATGTTGAAGACTGTGTCGGTAGGGAGTGAAGGGGTGGGGGGTGGGTGGGATGGAATTGTTGAGGATCTGACTGGACAGCGCGCCAAATCGGTCTAAATAGGGTGCCCCGCTCGATGTCGGGATTCCGGAGAATTTGCACGTGTGCGGCCGGTCTCTCCGATTTTCAACCGCCCACGACCGCCCCTCCGCGTCAGCCCCACCGTCGGAACGGTCTTGAGCATCTGGAGACGACGAGAAGGAGAGGCAAGCGACGGAACGCCTTTTGCAGGCGACCTGAGTTTCCCGAACGCGGGACGTCCACTCGCCCTACAGTACCCGCCCGATCAATTCGCCATATCTTTGCCTAGCTCGCCTAAATCGTTTACTTCATGTTATATTCAATGATACAGGAATTATGATAACATGGATGACACTTCTTTGCGCATCTTTGGTCAACCGGGCTGGCCCCATACATGACATCTAAACGATTGCCCAGCCCACCACTCCCAGACGCAATCGTCTACTAACTATTATTAATAATAGCTCATGTAACAGTAAAAATCAGTATTAATTGATCATATAATTTCTATTTCCCCCCTGTGGTGTCGGATGCGCCTTGCTAGGAGCTGGGGAAGGGCGGACGTTCTGTCTTAACATCACGCCACCCGCTGCTTTGGCAACAACTGTGGATTGCGCGTCACTCATACATCCTACGCAACTATTTCAGCGCATAATTCTCTGATGATATTTTTTTGGTGTAGTTGCTTTCGACCCTGCACTTGGCGGCATGAATGGATCAACAATCGCTGTGGTTTCATTTTATACGAGCTCGAAGAGGCTCTGTCCCGAGAGGTATCATAATAAGTATCATGTTTGACTGGAAATCTATTGTTCCTCGCTCATGGTCGGCGTCCTTTGTCTCGCCTCAACCCCGTTTCTGTGATCCACACCAAGCACCTAAGAAAGCTTTCCGACGGCCTGGAAACAATATCTTAAGGACTTCCTATGCCCATTAAAGCCCTCCTGCAGTCCTACAGCCCGCGCCTCACGGAAATTAACCTTTTGCCATCCGCTTTCGAACTGGAGAAGAGGGTCCAAGGCTTACAGAAGATGGGCTCTGTGTTGCGAGGGGTCATGACGAAATGTGACGTCGGGATCCGGAGTTCCAACCATTTACCCCGCCATAGATATTTCGAACTCAGTTGCTGAATCAGCCCCATAATGTCGAGGTCTTTTTCTTAATAGGTTTCGAGAAATAGGCCAATGCCACAAAGACCCACTACCAAGCTAGCGGCCGCGGGAATTACCGCGCATGCAGCGATTGCCTTGCACCGCTCGTTTTCTCACGAGGCAATTTGGCCAGACCTCGAGCAAAACCCTACCAGATCTGCCTTATTAGGCAGGTGGAGGCCGTTTCTCATGTCACCCAGCAGTGCTCAAGCGCATCGCAATCCTGCAAGGTGCACAAGTCCCCACCTGGGGCCGGCAGATACTTAACCGTGTCCCCCAGCCCTCCTCTCCGGAACTGCCAGGACCCTATCATAGCCAGGAAGATAATTGGAAATATTCTGAGCCCACTTTTCGGGCAATAACAAAGTCAAGGCTCTCGAATTAGCGAGCAAGCCACTCGAAGGAGGGTCGACACCCTCATTCCCTTATAGTCATTCCCGTAATCACCAGCAAAGAACAAGAACCCGAGGCCTGCCAACGGCAACGTCTCTGGCAAGAATAGGAATAGACCTCGACCGCAAGGGATAGTCTCACCTTTCTTGCCCGCGAGTAAGGCGATAGTCCTAAATATGAATGCTTGATGAAAGTTCATCGAACTATCCTTAGCTGTGGGATCCTCGTTTGATACTTCGCTTCGCTCGGAGTTTGTGAGCCATTTCTTCCTGGTAGGCTACCGGCTGTAAACTTCTTGGCATCCTTGCGGTCGTTATCCGCCAATTCCTGTGTAATATGCTCTCCATGAGTCCCAAACAAAGATACTCCTCGTTCGCCTACGCTTCCTTGAGGAAGTCTTGCTCCATTTCATATTATCAAGAAAAAAACACAATGAGGCGACCTTTTGTACATTGGCTAGGCTCAGTTTCCAACGCTGCCCGCTCACCCATCGAGATCAAGCCTCTCCTAAACCCTTACGCTCAAGATTATTCTTCTCTGGAGGAACATACACCACATCACACTGCTCGCAAAACACCTTTTCCGCCTCTGTGGGATGTTGTTGTATCCATTGGATCTGGGAACTCGTGGGTCGGAAGTTCTATGGCGAATGACACCCTACTCACTGCGAACTGAACCTTGCCTGCTCTAGGTCTGTTTGCAGCTTCGAAGGTCCACATATTTTCTAGCAGAGCCCACAGAGGATGGTCCTTCGGAATGCCAGGGTGGTCGACCCGGGCCGGTTTGTTCCCTTTCATGATCTCGACCACCCTAATGGCGTCCGCGTGCGGTGGGAATGACTCGCTTATTACCTATCAAGAAACATGAATGAGATCTCTGCCAGACTACTTTATGTATTCCTCACGTGCAAAATAGTTGCAGCGAGTGCGTAAATATCCGCGGCTGGAGACGAGACGTTGGCAGCGAGCGTTTCTGGAGCGGGATAGCCGGCGAATCCCATTGTATCCACTTGAGTGAAGGAAATCGTCTCTTCCACAGCATTTCTGAATTCCAGATATCCAACATCCGTGATCTTGACCAAATTTTCATTATTGTCGTAGTCTACTAGTATTTTAGATGGTTTCAGATTGCCATGGTGGATAGGGGGTTCAAGCGTGTGTATATGCGCAAGTCCATTGGCCACCTGGCGGAACTGCTGGGCATGAATGGGCGGGTCGAGAGGTAAAAGGATTAGAGCTGTGCTACTCACAAAGTTCAGAGCATCTTGAAAGCGATTGGCCGGTTGCGAGTAAGACTGCAGATATTCAGGTAAAGATCGGTTGGTGCACCAGGGGCTGATGAACAGTGGATCGTCGTTGGCGAACTTAAAACCGACAAGCTGCAATATATGTTGATGCATTATTCTTGATCTCTTTGTCGCATAGTCCCTCATTTGTGCCCGAAGAACCTGACTCCGCCATGGGAATGAGTTGCGTGAACAAGGGAATAGAACAATTTGGGGAAGCTAACCCCGCGAGCAAAATCTCTACGTTGTGGAGATTGCTTCCATCCTGTAGTCAGATCGACTCTTTTGATTTTAACCTCCATCGGTACACCAGTTGGAAGCATGTAGACTTGCGGTCCGTTTCCCTCTCCCGAATCGACGACTTCGCCTTCGAGTTCCAAAATGCTGGCCCCATACTGCGACCTCCTCAGCTTGTGATTGAAGTTTCGTATAGATATACTCACCGAGTTAGTGAGAAACATGATATGGGGATTGAAAGCGGTGGTGGCTGAAAGCGCTCGAGGAACAAGCCCTAGAAGGCACACATCTGCTTACCTAAGCAACACCCTGGGCAGTATCGAAATCATTTCATCCGTAGAAAACCACCCTTCCTCTACCACCACGACCAATGTCTTCCAGCTCTCTAGACTATGCCGCCTTGGTATGTGGGTCACAGGGATGAGTTGACATGAACTAATCCCGTTGGTAGAGCAAAACCTTGAACTCCATGCACCACCTCCGAATCGATCCCGGTCACCTTACACTACATCTAAATCCATCTGTTCCTCTGTCCGACTCCATATCGGAGGGTGTTCAAAAAGCGCTTCTTGATGGAGCTGTGGTTGTAGCAGTCAAGCAACTCTCATTCCGGTCTGGAGACCCTACCAACCGAATTGCGTTCGTAAGTTGCATCATGGTCTCAGGGAGGAGGAAAGCTTAGCTTCCCTGTGCATAGCGCATTGCGAGAGAGTTAAAAGTGTGGGCCATGCTCCACCATCCACACATCCTATCTCTCATAGGATTTCACCTCGACCTTGCCAGACATAACGCATGGATCATTTCGCCATACCTGGCGAACGGGAATGTCACCAATTTTTTAAAAGTGGAGCTCCTGGGCCAAACCGCTCGATTAAAGCTAGTATGTATTTTGTGCTCATTCACCTGGGCCCTATTCTCAATCAGATTTCTCAGCTCCTACAAGCCGCCCAAGGCATCATGTATCTGCACGAAAATGATCCTCCCATCATACATGGCGGTATCAAGGCTGTTAGTACCTGATGTTGCCTTTTTCCTTGTTTAGTTGCTCATTCTGTCGACGTTGTTAGAGCAACGTTTTAGTGAACGACGCCGGCCAAGCTGTCATCACTGACTTCGCCTTGGCCACCATCGTCATGGACCCTGGCCTGCATTCTGGCATGACTACATCAGTTACTACCCATGGATCGTACCGATTTCTCGCACCAGAGCTAATCCAAGGCGAGCCCGCAAGTTTAGAGAGTGACATCTGGTCCTTTGGCTGCTTGATGATTGAGGTGATTCTACCAACTGAGAGGTGCCGAACTCTTCTGACTTGGCCCAGATTGCCTGCGACCGAACTCCGTTTCAAGATATATCATCCGAGGCTCGCGTCATCCTTAAGGTGATTCAAGGCTTTATGCCTGATAACGTGTCCACTCTGGAGATGCCAATGGACCTCAAAGGCCTTTTGATGGGTTGCTGGGAGAAAGAGCCAAAGCAACGTCCAAGCATTGAGCGCTGTTGCAGCGCCCTAGAGTTGGCGGTAAGAACCATGGTCTCTGATCGACGTCATGGATTTTGGTTTGTGACTGACACGCCTCGCCAGATTTCCGACCTTGCTTATGATGTGGGTTCTTCCCGAGACAAAGGTTTTGTCTCTAATGCCCCCCCCCGTTAGGTCGAACTTCCGGAAGGTGACCATTGGGTACGTTTCGACGGGGATTCGTTATCGGGTTTGGGCTCCCAGGGATCGAGTCCGCCCCCATCCCCTACTCGACCTTTCAATGTCTCCCCCGAGAACGAATTACCCGGTCAGCTGGCTATCGACGACAAATATGATGCTATAAGGGGTCGTTACGCCGATTTAATGTTTGGACAGTGGGTCCGCCCAAATGGTCGGATTGTCGAGGTCGCTGTAAAGTACATGCGCCAGATAGTTGTAGGAACTGGACGTGACTCCCAGGTCCAGACGGCAGAGCAGGTTTGGACCTCATTCTTGATTTTTTTTGGCTAGAAATCTAACAATATGATGCCAACATCTCTCAAGCGCGTCACGTACGAAGCTTCCATCTGGGGAAAGCTCCGTCACCCGTACATTCTCCCTCTACTAGGCTTTCGGCTTGGCCCGCGCCCTTGTCTCATTTCCCCAAGGCAGAATAATGGAAATTTGTCAGAGTATCTGGAGCAAGAGCCTGAGCTCAGGATGGAGGAGAGATTGCGGATGGTATGTCCAGGAGATTGTCTGCCTTGCGGATGTTCACCACCCTTTATATAGATACTCCAAGTTGGGAAGGCACTATCCTACATGCACGCAAAATGTCCTCCCGTTTGTCATGGTGATGTAAAGCCAGCCAACGTGCTTATCAGCGACTCCCTGGACACATTTTTGTGCGATTTTGGCTTCTCCCGTGTTGTCGAGCCGGGGAGTTCCACACTCCCCCTTGGGCTTGGAACGCGAGGCTTTCAAGCGCCCGAGATCTTTTCCCGAGAGCTACCTAGCTGTGCTAGTGATGTGTTTGCTTTTGGTGGATTAATGCTAGCAGTGAGCTCGTCATCGATTGTTCCTATGACCCAGCATCTCACACAAGTCTCAGGTTCTGAGTGGCAAGCCTCCATTTTACGGCCTCCATACAGCGCAGGTACTGCTCAATGTCAGCACCGGGAAGCGGCCTTCGCCTGAGGACCACCCGCAATTGCCGCAAGCTCACTTTACCTGGAACCTAATGCAGCGTTGTTGGTCTCCCGAAGCAAACGATCGACCTTCGATGGAAGCGCTCGTGACAAGGGTAAGTGTATTCGACAACATATATTCCATCACAACAGGCTAACGACAGGAATATAGCTCGAAGAAGGCTTCAGGGATATGACCGATTCTTAAGGCCCTCTCGGTCGGTCGGAGTCGCAGAGACTGCCGAACGTCCGTGAAGAGCGAACTTCATGGCGCGCGCCACATCAAATGTTCCCACTCCATTTCGTCTGTATGTAGGCCATACATTATAGGCTCCATTACCTTTTTATATTTGCCTTGTTGTTATGTCGTACTTAGAACCGTCAGGCTTGCTTGATAGACCGAGCTCCATGACCTTTCATTTCGCGTTATTACTGTGGCTTCTCGCACGAGGAGCGGTGTTGTAAGACGCAGTCTCGTCCCTTTCCGCTGCACCGACGAGTGGAGCGCATTAATTGGGATCACATCATGGAACTGGTCCCTCACGGTCCGAGCCTCCTTCAAACCTCGGGGTTCACTCCCAGATGAGGGCTCACCAAGGACCTCCTCCAAGCGGTTCGCAGAAGCTGCTGGAGGGACCCGGGGGATTATATATCCCTGCCGGGTTGCATAATCTTTCGCCGGCACCTGAGTTATTTGCAACTGTCGGCGAGGCCGCAGGTGTGGAGAATTCTCGACTATTACTAATATTGTTTTAGTTTCTTACTGGGTAAGTAGTAACGGGGAAACTGTTGCGTCTGGAGATCCCGAAGCCTGTGTGCTTGAGGGTAAAAAACGGAGAATCGACCGACCAAGGGAGCCGGGGCCGTCCGCTTCTCCAGGGCTAAGATATCCTGTCTATGAAATTTCGTATTCTGGTAGGGTGACAGCGTGTGACGAGGAACCTAACTCATGGCACTGCGCATGCCCATTTTTGATGGCTATTTAAATCGCTGGCCCAACGTTTGGACTCGAATTTAAGTCCCGACTACCATAATGAGTGGAAAGAATTACAGGAATGAAAACCGGAACTACCCAAAGCCTCGTGGATCGATGATGCTAAATTCCTCTCGCACTGCACCGATCGCTGACAGATCAATAGAAAGGGTTGCCGCACTGCACCGGGGGACAATGGGAACACAACCTGTGTTCCCACAGACCCTTTTTTATGGATGCTGTCCTCTGCACACATTATTCGCCTCGTCGATAAGAACGATTTATCCCCTCATTCCACCTCACGAGCTCTCTGCCTAAATTTTCTATTTGTGGTCATTCGCGCTCATGGGACTCGCCCCAGTAGGCGGTGTATCTGTGCGTACCCGAATTCGGATTCGAGTAGTTATTCCGGTTTCACCTACCGTCCGATCTGCAGAGTGTTGCTGGTTTTCAGCCCATCAGTCCCCTACATGGGCAACTCCAGCCGATAAGTGGTGATGGCTGGGGAGGTAACCGTCAGACTGGGGTATTCTGGCTTACACCGGAGGGCCCGGGTGTTCAGTGCCCCATTGTTGCCGGCCGAAGCTTGAGTACGCGAGTTGACGTATCGATGGATACAGTCAAATTAGCGGTGAGGGAATGGAATTCTTCGGGCGTTGCTGCGGGACACATTCATCTGACTACATCTCTGTTAGCTTCACAAATTGCTTAGTCCGTGGATCGAAGTTAAACATAGATGTGTTGTCGAAGCATTTGGTTACATTGAGGAAGGGAGCGACATCCGCGTCCTAACGGCTTGGCACGGCGTTAAATCGTCCCTCGAAGATTGTTTGGTCCCCGATTGGAAGAGAGAAGATGCGGAAGCCTTAAAATATCTGTGGGATGAGGATCGACGACAAGGCTTATTACAGTTGGTTAGGCGTTTATTTCATCTCATTAGCACCGCAGAGGCATTCTAACCGCTTCAATTCCCTAGTTGCGTGACGCTGCCGAGGGACTCGCATACATCCATTCGAAAGGGCTACGGCACGGCAATATGCATCTCAAAAATATTATTCTTCTAGGCCACGACCGTCACCAAGCAGCTATTACGGACATTGGCTATGCGGGTTTTAGGAGAGCGGTTGGAGGTAGCGATCAGAAGGCCATCATGTACCAGCCTTTCGAGATGCTGCTTCGTGGCAAGCCTGGAAAGGGGCCGCAGGGCGACATCTTTGCTTTTGGCTGCTGTATACTGAAGGTATCTCACCGCTCCGTTGTGGCTGAAGTCGGATGATTGAGCGCATCTAAAGGCATTCGCTCGGGAGTGGGACTACAATTTTATTCAAACCGGTCAAGGTTGGCTCCCATCGCCAGATACCTTTCCTCAAATACAGCCGCAGGATGTAATCTGGGACTTGATCCGACTTACCTTTCAACAGGAAAAGGCAGTAAGACCATTCATGAATGACGTGCAGTCCCGGGTAGGGCTATTTTTCACCGGCATTGTCACCAGTAGCTGATATTGCTCAGCTCGAGGATGCAATTAAGACTCCACCAGAAACAGCGCCCACCATCCCTACTCTATCGGTCGACCTAGTGCGTCATCGCTAGTAAAACGTTTGTGGTTCACTGCTGACTGCTGGTCATCTGCCTTAGGTCGACGACGACGTAGATGCTAGTTTCGATGATCTCTCAAGTCTGACTGTGACAGGCCGAATCATTCGCGACGGGGAGAGGACAGTCGGGGGCTACTCGACCGTGATGAGAGCTCGGTGGATACGGAAGGACGCTCCTGAGAGTACCGTGGCTGCAAAGAGCCCATTCTCCCCCACTCGTCCAAGCCTAACAACCGAAGAAAAGCGAAAGCGGTTGTTGCAGGTTAGCCGTTGCTTATCTGAAAAATATAGCAGCCGTTGACCTCCACTTTATCAGCGTGCCTTTCGTGAAGCGAAAGTCTGGGACCGACTAAGGCACGTCAACGTTGTTGAGTTTCTAGGCATTTTATTCCAAAATGAGGGGGGAGCCGACTTCCCAGAGCCATATCTTCTTTCTCCTTGGATGCGTCTCGGGAGTCTAGCGGAATATCTGGCACGTGACAAGCCGGGGGCTGCCAATAGGTTGAATCTTGTAAGTCACTGCGGGCCTCGCCAGGCTAAGAGCGTCTGACACCATGAATGCTAGGTCATTCAAGTAACAGAAGGAGTGAAATATCTTCATGACCAGGGTATATGGCACGGGGACCTAAAATGTCAAAATGTGTTGGTGCAAGGAGAAGATGAGGCAAGGGGAGGTCATATCACCGCCAAACTCTGCGACTTCGGTCTCTCCGAGGTTATTACAGAAGACTTTCCCGTGACTTCGACAGTTGGAACGGGCACATCAGGATTTCGTCCCCCAGAACTCCAAGATCGAAGTGGCAAAAAAAGTCCGTCCCTCGACATCTTCTCCCTGGGAGGACTCATTTTGGAGGTAAACGAGACTTTTTCCAACCTTTGATATGCTAATTATTTTTCTTCGAGGCGTTCACGGGAAAGGCTCCGTTTTACAAGCTAACTACAGAGGCAGCCATCAGGAGACGTCAGGATACGGGTCAATTTCCCCGCCACTCAGATCACCCAGCACTTGATCATGAAAGTCCGCTTTGGTGTTTAATGCACAAGTGCTGGCAAAGGAAGCCACAGGACAGACCAACTACTGCCCGCGTTCTTCGAGAGGTGAGTAAAGTGGGCTTCTGAGGTCTTGTTATTGATCCACGTGTAACCAACCCCAGTTATATTCTCTTCACCAAACTGGCTCCTGTTTGGGTAAATATCAAAGTAGCCAATCAAACTTTGCGCTTCGGCTGACAAAAACGACACTTAGGCCACGAGTCCTCGTCCGTCGACAGTTGAAAGGGGGCTTCGAGACATAGGTCAGGAGTTTGGAGAGCCAGAGAGGAGATAGGGACCTCGTAAAAGGCCCCTTTAACATAGTCTCTGATAACGCCTCTATTCCTGCTTGAGTGGTTATGCCATCATTTTCAATACGACCTTGCATACTCGAGAGTGCCATTAGCACTGCAGAAGTTCCCTTAATTAACCGCTTCGAACCTTAACGTATGTCTTACTACCACCAGAAGGCCGAAGTGATTTCAACGTGGCAACCACGATGCAAAAACGCTGCAGTAATGCCATGAAAGGGGTGCCCAACTTGATCGGGAGGAAGTTGTCCGGTGCATCGTTTCCGGCCCACTCCAGGCGATGCTTCAAGCTTTGATATCCCCAATTAAAGTTTGATTCTCTGTCCTGGTCGCTGGAGCAGAGCCCAGCCGACCGCCGTACCCCAGAACACTGACGCAGGGCTGACAGAAACAATGATGTGTGATATTGGACTTATCGTCCAATGGAGATTCGTTCCGCAACCCCAATGAGTAGAGCCGGAAACTCCCTTTGTTTCAGATTCGGTTTCCTCAAACATAAAAATTGCTCGCATGAAATGGCTCATCAGATAACGACCCATCTTCATTTGTCTGACTCTAACCTGGAGAACCCTATCAATACCCTCCCGTGCGCTGTATATAACCAGGGACCACACAGCGCAGATTAGGGTAACTCTTGGGCCTTCCGACCTTCATTCTCCATCCTACCTGAAGAAAAGTTGAGAATGTCAAACCTTATGGTAAGGCCTTTCAGCCGCTAACGCTTGAAGAAAGCTTCTGGTTAACCACTTGCGTAAGGAAACTTTGGAACTGCAAGGGGAGCTTGGGGTTATGGAAGCCCGGCCGCGAGCAATGGGCCGTTACGCGACCGTTTGGCTGGGAGTTCTTAGTCGACCTACCTCGAGCACATCACAAAGAGAATTCGTTGCCATTAAAGTTCTGCGTCGCGCTGAAATGGCTGATACGCCAGATGACGCCACACAGCTTGACAGATTGACGAAGGTGCCCTATCACACTGAGTTTCTAAGTCTCACTTGACAGACCTTGCTTTCAGAGACTCGTCCGCGAAGCTTATAACTTGGCGAGACTGGCTCACCCGAACATCATCAAGGTCTTCGGCATAAGGATGGAAGATCAAGACCCACGCTTGCGTCCTTGCCTAGTCATGGAATGGTGTGGAGCAGGGGATGTCTCACAATACCTCCACGATTTCGATCCAGATTCCCGAGGGCGTTTGGCGTTGGTAAGGGTAATTCAGCCCTCCCGCGAAAAGAAACACTTATTGAGCACCAACATGTCCAAGCTACGAGATGCAGCGTACGGTCTTCAATACCTCCACAGCCAGAAGGTCGCTCATGGTGACATCAAGCCTCCGAATGTTTTTGTTAAGCGCGCGGGTAATGCGGCTTTCATCGCTTGTCTTGGCGACTTCGGACTTGCTCGTGTGATCAAAGAATACCGATCGCCTACAGGGCTGACAACTTTCAATGAGGGTATTTCGACTGGCAGGTATACGGCGCCTGAGGTTCTGGCCCCCCCGGACTCTACTCAACCACCAGAATTCACCTTTGCCAGTGACTCTTATGCATTCGGTGGTCTAATGCTATTCGTGAGTGTCATACAACCAGTCTCTACTGCACGCTCACCACATCCTAGGCCTTAACCATGCAGGAACCATTCTACTGGATCTCATCTGAGACATTAATGGTGTCTACCATTCTGAACAACCCTGTCCCTGATCGGGAGCGGTACATTTCTCCACGTGCCGCCGATTGCTGGACTCTTATGGCCCGCTGCTGGTCGTTTCAGGAGGGAAATCGCCCCTCTGCCGCAGATCTTGTCAGCGAGGTATGTTATACGTCAGACTAAGATTTGTGTAATTAGCTAATGTGAGATTGGGGCATAGCTTCAATTTTGATTGATGGCAGGGCGGGAGCCGAACATGGCTGGGTTGGGAACGTGAAAGGACGGTCGCTACGAATCGTTCGGCGGTACATGAATCAAAAAGATGTCGAGCCAAAGGAAATATTACAATTAAGCAAAACTTTGGACCTTTGGGAGCATGCCATGTTGGCCTCCTACGTTCTATGCGTCGCCTCGGGACAATAGGCTCGTGCCCTCCCAATCTGCGATTGAAAGCTCTGTTGTCGGCGCGGAGGCCTGCTGCATTGCTGACCTTGACTAAGTGATGATTAGAGATAGCGTTGGTTATTAATTGGCTTTGAATGTTTATGACGACATTCTGCAATGTGAGGGACGGGCAGAGAGACCGCATGCGCAGAGAGTATTCTGAAGCCGATAAAGCCTATATTCGCACCCGGACATCTACTCCCAAGTCGGGAATCAGCTCGGCGGTGCCCAATCCGCCCAGAATTTGGCACATGTGCTGTCGCCCTTGGACCGAGTATTCCAAAGCCGAGAAATTGTACATCTGCGCGCGGGACACCTACTCTCGAATCGGAACTCGGCTCGACTTTCCCCAATCGCTCATAGGTTTGTGCTGTTGAGGACATTAGGAGGAGTGTGATAGGGCGATTCCCACTAGGAGAAATAGCCCCCGCATTTCTCCTATTATCCCTTTTAGTACTCGTATTAGTATAAATAGCAGATTACTAGCTACAATTAAATACATGGGATTATTTTCTCTCCCCCTCGGACCAGCGGCCTCCCCTCTCCGAGTAAAATCCCAACATGTGCGATGTGTATTAGATGCGTTGCAAGCATCCAAAGGCCGAAGAATCGCTGCCGCACACCCAAGACATCTACTTTCAAATTAGGGATCAGCTCGGCGTTGCCCAATCAGTCGACAGTTTAAGTGATGTGCATCGTATGCGGAGCGAGTATTCTAAAGCTGAGGATTCATATATCCGCGCCCAGGACATCTACTCTCAACTCGGGAACCGGCTTGGCTTTTTGCATTCGGCCCTTAGTTTGGGCCTCGTGCCCCAGCCGCGTCACGAGGTTTCTAAAGCTGAGGACGCGTATATTCGAGCGCGGGACATCGACTCTCAACTTGAAATTGGACATCAGCACATTGCCCAGTCGTTTGGAGGGTCCCCTCAGCTCGGGGAGCATATGAAGTGACTGAAGAGTCATACTTGAAAGCCCAAGGAATCTATCGCCAGATTGGAAACATGCACGACTTGGCCGACATCGCGGCTCGCTCTATTGCCAGCAGGCTCGGTAGACGGCGGCTGAGCGCCTGCCTGGCGAAGCGTCCAAATGTACAGTGGGTTGGGTCTGAAGGGAAAAGGGAAATTTGGAGATTTGTAACCAGTTTATTTGAAAAGATTCGTCGATCAATGTCATAGTAATCAACGCAAAAGCCGTACCTAGCAATAGCAGGTTCCCCGATCCCCACGGCCAGGAGCTTCTCCACCGCTAAGCCCCTTATGTACACATGTTTATCTATGACAGAATATCCCCAAAATACATCTTTTCTTCAAATGCTAGCTCGGCCCTACCCGAAATTCTTACCATTATTGTCCTATTCCATCTCGCATCGATAGTTGGGACTCCGCATTTCGAGCCCCGACTACCTACTCGGCAGAAGTGGGTTGGAAGACAAAACTACCTGGTACTACTGATAGACCAAGTGTCCTGGAGACAAAGACTCTTTCGGTGTTGCCCTCCAGTACATACAATTTGTCTCCACAGCAAGGAACACCTAGATCCTGGAGCTCCTCCGACAGTTTAATGCCTGAGTCCATATGGTATCCCCATTTTCCTTATAGGGAGATGGGGAATGACGCGAGGCGCGTGTGCCGAAATGGGATATCCCAATCCGGCGCTTCGGGCTGGATTCAAACATGCGACAGACTGGCAAATTTTCCTTAGCCAATCGCTAAACAGTCTCGAATTTATTCCAATGCGACTCGAAAAGTTGTAGTAAGCCACCACGGTCCACTCCTCTCTCTCCCTCTCTCAACTTTCTTTCGCGGTTCTGTAGACACTCGGCGTTGTCGACGTCCCCCCCCCCCAAATCTGGCGCGTCGCGCCAAAATAATTTTGCGACATTCCGCACCTCGTATCAATACTATCAAACGGGATTGTCTATAGGACCTCTTATTTCCACACAAAGTGACCTGAAGTCACGTTTGACGTAGCGCAGTGGGTCGTTGGCAGACGCTGAGGCCCACTGACTTTCAATACACTCCCCACTCTTTGTTGGGCCACACTCTCTTCCATTTCACGCTCACATTTGTCGCCGATACGCAAAGGCAATTCACTCATCTCAATGTATGCTGGACTCTGAGTCGAACGATCATCGTCAGGTTGTTCCACGCCGCCATCTAAACTGAAAGGGTTATATAGCCCTCTACCTTCGCCTGCCTAACCCCTCACTCCTACCCCAACACCCCATCATCCCATTAAAGAGCAAAGTTTACTCGCATCTATGCATAACACCATGTCACTTTCAATTTGCGACAATAATGATAGTCAAGCAACGTCTCTCTTGTCGGACGTGGAACTCGAGCACCCTCATGACCCTGCCGAAGAACTCCCAGCAGGTGATCAGATCCGAAATATGTATGTGTTGTTATGTCAGCGCTCATTATACAGCAAGATTTATTCGCATCTATACATAACACCATGTCACTTTCAAGTTGCGGCGAGAACAATAGTCAAGCAACGTCTCTCTTATCGGACTCGGACATGGAACCCAAGCCCGCCCAAGACGCCGACGAAGAACAGATCCGAAAAATGTACGTGTTGTTATGTCAGAGCTCATTAAACACCAAGGTTTAATCGCACCTGTACATAGCATTATGTCACTTTTTAAGTTGCGACGAGAATGATAGTCAAGTAACGTCTCTCTTATGGGCCATGGGACTCAAGCGCGCTAAAGATGCGGACGAAGAACACCCAGAAGATGATCAGATCCGAGCTATGTACGTGTTGTTATGTCAGAGCTCATTAAACAGAAGATTTACTTGCACCAATACATAACATCATGTCACTGTCAAGTTGCGGCGAGAATGATAGTCAAGCAACGTCTTTCTGTTCGGAGGTGGAACTCAAGCTCGCTCAAAGCGCTGGCAAAGAACTCTCAACAGGTGATCAGGTCCGAGATCTGTACGTGTTACTATCTCAGAGTTCATGTGTTTGAATATTATTCTTACGAGGCGTCCTCATATATGTCAGGATTTTTAGTCGAATCAAAATGGCAATCGGACTATATTGGGGTTTGGATTCCACCGAGCGCTCCGAGATGACAGAACATCTCCGGGTGTATAGAGAAGCATCCGAGTCTGTCTCAAGTTTGGCGGTCAATGTAAGTGTGAAGGTCCGCTTTAGTGTGAATAGCGGAGCTTAGAAATCACAGATCCGAATTCTGAAGACGCTGATACCGGTGTCCAAATCACTGGACACTGTTCTTGTAGCGGAACTAAATCAGCACATCCAAAGGCTTTCCGAAGGCCTGGAAACGGTATCTGTAGGACTTCCGATGCCCCATCAAGCCCTCAAGCAGTCCTACAGCCCGCCGCTCACGGCAAGTTACCTTTTGGCATCCGATTCCGAACTGATACACAAGATCGATGCAAGATACGATGAAAGAAAGATTCCGAGATCGGGATAATTTATGGCTGACATAGATCCCCACGACTTGGGCTATGATAGTGGATACCAGTAATGCTTAATCCATTCTATACATCTACCGACGAGGATGAAGCTAAGGGGGGGGGAAGTTGTTAATGTACTTTACACGTTCCAGAAAATGAAAGCCGGTGAACCGGGTTCAGCGGTCTCAATGATGGCGGGAATGTATCCAGGTCCTTCCTTGCCCTTGACGTCGTCCGCCAAAACAACCTCTCCTTCAACGAAGCCCAAGTTGCGTTTGAGGTAGGGCAAGATGATCTCCAGTGCTTCCTTTTCTGAGAATGGGAGCGTACGATTGAGTGCGACAGCCGCGCCGAACTCGCTGATACGTTTCTAAATTAGTACGCGGGCGGTTAGCACTGTCGC
>WSTY01000656.1:0-16010 GCA_019633465.1 Tulasnella sp. 417 | reverse complement strand
GTTCTCGCAAGGGTATCATACCATGAATGAGAGCGCTTGCTGGCATCTTTGAGCGGTAGGCCGCTCGTTCGCACCTAATCTCAAACAGTCCTCCATAAAACTGCAGAGATCCTTAATTTCGGTGAATTGAACATTGTTGTGAAGAGCTGGAAGATCACGTGTCGTGATTCGCCGAATGACAGCCACCTCATTCGTATCATCAAATGGAAAGTTGCCTGTGATGGCCTACAGCCATTGGGGCGCGGGGTAAGTAACACCACCTGGGTTCTCCCCACTTCACGTTGGCTCACCTCCCAACAGATCCAACCAAAGGCCCAGATCTCACTCTTCAAACTGGGCAGCGCTCCGTCCAGCAGTTCGGGGGCTGCCCACCGGACGGTCCAAGCTGGACCCGTCATCGTGATGGATTGACCGGATTCTGCGATTACCGCCTTCAGTGACTCAACCTCCGGTAATCCCATCGACGGTCGTCGTGGCATCCCTATTGCCTTAGCCGTGTTGACACTTCGCACGGTTGTTTTCGTGGCTGAATCCATCGCCCGAGCAGAGCCAAATCCGTAATAATCGCTCGGTTCTCGGAATTTACAAGGATGTTCAACTGGATTCAGGTGGTGTCAGCTCTCGTAGGAGCCGATGTGCGGTCAACGTACTGATTTGAGATCACCGTGACAGATTGGTTGTTTTCGTCCATGAAGGTAACTGAGTCCAGCTGCAACATCATATATCTGGACTTCTGTGAGTCAGAAGTAAACGACTACGATGAGGAATGTACCTACCAAAGAGATCCGTTCTGGCAGCTCCCATTGCGCAGACCGAACGAACTCCCGTAAGTTGCCGTTCTTCTCCCAACGAAATACCATCCAAGCGATCCCGTCGTCAGAGTCCTCGACGAAGCCAACGATCTTTACCACGTTCTCGTGGCGCAGGTCGGCGAGAAGACTGACTTCATGAGCGAATGGCTTATATTAAAATACAAACTTGTCAGATTTCCTCATCCCTGCCCATGAACCCCGTGAATACTCACCGCAAGCACTCGATCATCATCTGTATCCAAATCGAAGCGCAGCTTCTTTACTGCAAAGTATTCCGTACTTTCAGAGTCTACCGGTGTGGAGGGCTCGTCGGAATCGAGAGTTGCTGCCTCGACGTCCGCCTTCCCGCCCATCTTGGGGGCTTGACTTTCGATCGGGTTAATTCGGGCTCGGTCGATTCGAAGGTGGGATAACGACCCAATGATTTTCCTCTAAACCAAATTAATCTCGATGAACCGTTTATCTGCCCTAATCGCTCACCGGACAGATTTTGAGGCGCTTCATAGCCGCTTCCACGTTGTCCACCTCTGCATCCTGGCCGCTTGTGAGTCGACTTGCTTCAGTTTTGTTGCTAACATTCGTAACCATTGCAGGGTATGTATGAGCTGATGGGGAATCGATCGGTATCGTCTGGGGGTAGACAATACTGAGCGCGATGGTGGTTACGTCAAACCGAAACCGGAGGCAGTGCTTCCCCTGAACCTCGTGGTGAATACATATAATCCCAACTTCCGTGGCTCGATGACACC
The DNA here is from genome assembly GCA_019633465.1 of Tulasnella sp. 417. Classification (NCBI taxonomy): domain Eukaryota; kingdom Fungi; phylum Basidiomycota; class Agaricomycetes; order Cantharellales; family Tulasnellaceae; genus Tulasnella; species Tulasnella sp. 417. The sequence goes on along the minus strand of WSTY01000656.1, from coordinate 14,449 downwards.
CACCAGTAGTTGCTTGGAGGTGGAAGGCACACATGTCAATCTTACTCCTGAGAGATCTCCGGGCCTGGCCCAGATTGCAGGGGGTGCGGGGCGCCTCATCAAGAGGGGTACAACCTCGAAACTCTAGAGAAATGAAATTCCTATTGGTCCCCTCGCCCTCATCGTCTTAATTAACGTGCTGTGAGCGCCACTGCTTCCAGGGAATCTTGATCTTTACGACGGCTGTTTGCGCAATGGTTACCGACCAATCACAATACTAGAATGTCACAAGCTTTATTCCTAGAAGAACATAAATACACGAAATGTTGACGTGAAGAAAATTAAGAAAATACCAACCTATCGGGCCCACGCTCCGAGTCCTCTTGGGATAAGATAGAATGAAGACCTACAAACGCACGTCTCATACAGCACCAGCTCAACGAGAACCGCATCAGCTGAGCACATGCACCGACAACTCCTCCCCCTCCATCGCACCTCCAGTGGACGAAACAGCCGAGCCGACGGAATCCATCGAATCAATGCTATCACTCGTCCTCCTTTCCCTCTCAAATATCTCGGGTCCGACTCGACTAAGACTCGACGACGTCCTTCCACGACTCCCCATCCGAATCGGATACCCATCGGAAGTGAACCCCAGGCCCCTAGGTCGAGAGCGCGATGGTGGAAAGGGGATTTTGCCAACGGCGTCTCCACCGGCACGATCCTCGCCGAACGTGTTCTTTCTCGTGGATTCGCTTGTACTTGTTTCGGGGGTGGGTGTGCTCGCCGAGACGCAAAACAAGCCTGGCGAAAGCTGCCCAGGAAAACCAGACGTCCTATCCTTCCGCCTTCGCGAGGTCACCCAGAACCAGCTCCTCCCATCCTCGCACTTCCGCCAACCAGTTGTGAGGTCGTTCTCCTGTCCTCTACTCGATATCATCGGCTTCGTAATCAGACAACGCGGTCGAAGCTCTGACTTCAATGAGTGTTCTAGTGAGTAGGTGCTTGAGCCCGAGCATTGGAGGCGACGAGGAATTAGGTAACGGCGCAACCGGCGGAGGTACCTCAACACGCGTCGCTAGCCCCCGCGTCGACGACCCTTCCCCACCGGCCCGTCCTAAAGCGCGGAGAGGAAAATCTTCCAAGCTTTGGTCCAGTCGAAATCGCTGGGGATCAGGGAGTGGTTGGAAAGCCGTTCGTACTGCTCGGCCGAGGCGAAACGGGTGGAGTCGGGGTCTGCTGCGAGTGCGCGGCCGACGCGCGTTTGGATTGAGGGCTTTTTTGACGAGGATGGGTTTGAGGCGAAGGCCGTGAATTTGGACGGCACGGTGGATGTGCTTAGGAGACTCGTGTGGGTACGTCAGCGGTTGATGAGAGAGGGGGAGGTGGAGGGTCCAAGGTTCTCGATGGCCCCGATCCTCCATCTGGATTCACTACAGCAGGAGCGGGCAGCGCGTTGCTATGAATTCTTAGAAGTGGCAACGGATATCCTCCTCCGTAGCCTTCCTGGTGACCCCCAAGAAGCGGTCCCGGTCCCGCTTCCACTTCCATTTCCAGGTCCGTAAGAATTGTTGCTATTGCTGATCTGGAGGGTAGTTCAAAAAAGTCGTCGCAGTTTAAGAACGGGGGTGGGGTGAGGCCGCTCCTGAATTTGGGCTTCGTCTCCGCTGCTAATGGAGGTAAGTGCGCGCCGTGGTGGTGAAGATAACGAGCGTTGGCGCGGGGAAGGTGAACGCCTGTGAGTGCCTAGCAGCGTAAGAAAATCGGTCCGTGGTTGAGGTGGGGAACGAGTGTGGTGAGAGAGGTGGAAAGCTGCTGTTGAAGATCAGGGGAAGATAGAGGAACCTCCCTCCACAGCAAGACGAGCGGCGGGGGGTTTGGTTCGTCCCGGTCATGGTGGTCGTAAAGCCACCCCCCCCCCCCGGTTCCTTCTCCAAAATCGAAGGCACCGGATGGCGGTGAACGGGGCACCACCACCTGCTAGTATGCGCGGATGGTCTAAATGCGGCCTCACGCTCGCCGCACTGTCAGGCACGTCGGAGACCGACGGGTCTACAAGGCGAAATGAAGCGCCCGTGGGTGTTGGTGGTCGTACTGGTAGGAATGCCGAGAGCTGATAACCCCCAGGAAGAAGGCCGGACGATGCCAAACTGCTGTCTGCCGCGAGGACGGTATCCACCTGGATTCCAATGAATGTTGCGCGGAATCGAACGCTCCTGCCGTTCTGATGTTCCTGGTTGTTAGTAACGGCATGGCGTTGGCGACGTAGACGCGGACTTTTGGGCCGGCAGGGCCTCCGCGCCTGAAGGCGTCTAGAAACGAAAGGGCAAAGAAACGCGATCTCAACATTGCCATTGCCTCGTGGAGGAGAGAAATGAACCCAACTTTTATGGGCTTTCTACGGTACTGAGGGTAACCGGGTTGCTCCTCGTCCCTGATGACTTCTCCCCCAACAGTTCAGATTTGTCGACCATGTCCGTGTTCGCCTTGGGTTTAATGGGGACGTTGGAATGAGGCGCTTACGCCGTGGAATGTGAGGGTCCATTCGCGGTAGCCCTTCGACAGACTGGGACCGTGAACTTTTGGGAATGGCTGAGTTGGAACTTGGCTCTCGTTTTCTGGTACGTCGTCGTTGTTGACTGGGCGGAGAGAATACTAGCAATAATAGGAAGGGTAATGATCATAGAGCAAGTTCGAGATACCACCAGAGGAATGATTATGACGAGTTGCTGGACGCATCGAATGGCTGTTCATCGACGGCAACCGCAACCAGATGCTGCCGGACTGGAGGGGACGTGGGAGAGCTCGGGCAAGGTACCTTGTATCCACTTCCCAAATTTACTTTGCCTCTTGTTGTGAGCAACGCAATGGAGACAAAGATAATGGCGTTGAGGGAACCATCAACGATGATGGCGGCCGTAGGTCCGCATCCGCTTCCAGCTTTCACCGTCGGAGCAACGGTATCGGAGACGGAACTTCATTCGGGGCTCTCAGCGTTTGCATTAAGGTTAAGTTGGTTTGAGAGAAAGAGAGTTGGAACAAGAGATTGTGGCGGGCCTGCAGATCGTTAAAATTGCAACGGCCGAATGCTCCGCCGCTAACTCCGTATTGCGGTTCCGTTCATCTGCCCTGTTGAAGCAGCCGCAGACACTATGATGTGTTCGCCTTGATGTCAACGAAGATGCCCTATTGGCTGTGAGCAAAACGCTCAGCATGAAGGCGTCATGGCGCTGGGAGCGGACCGCATTCCTGAGTCTCTAATGTCATATTTACTGCCTGGGCAGGAGCCCTAGGAACAAAATGAATAGAGTCGCGTCCCTTCAAGCACCCAGCCACTTCCACGTCATTGTGCTCTTGGACCAGACGATCGGGTCAATTGATTCCACACAGCGTAGCAAAAATTATCCTTCTGTCACTTTCAGCTTTGTCGGTCGGTCCCATCGTCGTGTTCCCTAAACACAAGCGACGTACTCAACTTGGAAACCATTTACCGAAATGTCTCGAATGACTTGGTTGCAACGAGTTTCGCTCTCCCCTCTTCTGCGCTTTGCATGATTACCCCTTCGCCCGTCTTCTATCTCGTCTAGATATCCTACAATGAAAAATAGTATCGAAGAAACGCCTTCCGCCCCGTTGATACCCTGAAAGATCCCTGAATACACCTGATAAGCCGAAATTCCAACAGCAACAGCAACAACATCCAAACCCGACAGCGAAAACAAGCCAATCAGCACGACACTTGGCCAGCGCTCAATACGTTGAACATAATTCGAACTCAATACACTTACCGTTATCTACCTGCCGCGAAGCGCCAAACCGAGTTGAAATACAAAGCGACGAGAATTAGGAAATGAATTATAACCGTCGTGGTCGCCAGCCATGCGCGTCGGGCAATCGAAGAAGCACCAAGTTCCACATTTAGGTGTCGCAGCCCAGCTAGCGGGACTCGAAGTGAAGGAGGATGGAAATCGACATTTATTTTCATGAGCTAGAACAATTATCAGAATGACAACTTCAGGTATCTATTTGAGGCATTGAGCTAGCATCAGGATCGATGGTCACCTGGCGTCCTGAGCTCCGAGAAATGCAAACAATTAAAAAGGATAGGAGACATCAATAGCTCAATAATGTCTGGAGAGGTGGGGGAAAAGGCGCCTGATGCGAGGGGTATGAGCATTTGCATTCGTACTTCCGCGGCTCGGACGAGGCGAATCAAATGGAGGCGGAAGATCCGGTAATACACATTCAGGCTCGCGCCGCCCCAAATCTAAGACCAGTATAAGACGTAGCTAATACATCAGAGTACGAATCTAAACAAAAGGGAAGAAAATGTAAGATAACGTGGAGAAGATTCGGTCCAGGACGAAGCCTCCTGCGGGTAGTAGTATGATGCCGACGATGTGGAAAGTCGACGAAGGTGCCGCAGGAAATAGCTCCACCTCCAGGTGTTAAGAACCCCGGATGAATGGTTGAAGTTCTGCAATAAATATTTCGCAATCTGCAACGTCTTGGATGAGACCAAGTTCACTGTAAACGGCGGACGCCTCTCGAACCAAGCGCTCTGCTTCCACATACTGAGCTTGGGCCTGGCGCAGCGAGGCAAGATACCAGAACGTGTTGGCCCAAGAGAACCTGGCCCCGACGCTATGATATATCTGTTGAGCTTCCAAGTAGGACTCCGCGGCATTCGCGTATTCTCCGCGAGTAGCATGAAGACGTCCTACCCCTTGGACTGAATTGGCGAACCCGAGCTGATCACCGAGTTTGGAATAGAGGTCACGGGATTGCATGTACGACTCCTCCGCTTTCGAATACTCGCTTGTCATTCTATACACGTCTCCCAAAGCGTTGACGGATTGGGCAATACCGCGCGGTTGCCCGAGTTTAGAGTAGAGGTCACGGGATTGGATGTACGACTCCTCCGCTTTCGAAAACTCGTCCCGCATCCTGTAGACGTCTCCCAAAGCGTGGAACGAGTTGGCGATGCCGAGTCGATCCCCCAGTTTAGAGTAGAGATCACGGGATTGGATGAACGACTCCTCCGCTTTCGAATACTCGCTCCGCATCTTGTACACCTCTCCCAAATCCCTGGCCGAGTTTGCAACGCCGAGCTGATGCCCAAGTTTAGAGTAGAGGTCACGGGATTGGATGCACGACTCCTCCATTTTCGAATACTCGTTCCGCATCCGGTACACGTCTCCCAAAGCCCTCACCGAGTGGGCAATGCCGAGCTGATCCCCGAGTTTAGAGTAGAGGTCACGAGATCGGATATACGACTCCTCCGCTTTTGAATACTCGTTCCGCATCAGGTACACGTCTCCCAAAGCCTTGAGCGAGCTGGCAATCCCGAGCCGATCCCCGAATTTTGAGTAGAGGTCACGGGATTGAATGTAGGACTCCTCCGCCTTCGAATAATCGTTCCGCATCCGGTACACATCTCCCAAAGCGTTGACCGAGTTGGCAATGCCGAGCTGATGCCCGAGTTTGAAGTACAGGTCACGGGATTGGATGTACAACCCCTCCGCTTTCGAATACTCGTTCCGCATCCGGTACACGTGTCCCAAAGCCTTGAGCGAGTTGGCAATGCCGAGTTGATCCCCGAGTTTAGAGTAGAGGTCACGGGATTGGATGTACGACTCCTCTGCTTTCGAATACTCGTTCCGCACCTGGTACACGTCTCCAATCCCTTTCAAGGTGCTAGCCCGGCCACTGTCATCTCCAACTGATTTGCAAATCTCAAGGGACTGTTCAAAGTACTCTTGAGCTTTCGCTGATATACCGTTTTGCAATTGAATCCGACCCATTGCTTGCAAGAGTCCATTGGACCTGGGTTTCGCGGAATCGTCGCCAGTTTTGCGTAACGGAATGGTCTGACTCTGAACGCATCTCATGTGAATAAACAATCAATCATTTCCAAGATTCCTTACCATGAAAGAGAGAATTTGTTGGCACCCCGTCGCTGCTGGCCGCTCGTTCACGGCTAATTTCAAGCAGTCCTCCATGAGACTGCAGAGGTTCTTGACTTCGGTGAATTGAGCATTGCTATTAAGGGCTGGGATATCATGGGTCGTGATTCGCCGAACGACAGCCACCTCATTCGTATCATCAAATGGAAAGTTGCCTGTGATGGCCTACATCGATTGGGGTACGGCGTAAGTAACACCACCTGGGTTCTCCTCAATTCACGTTGGCTCACCTCCCAACAGATCCAGCCGAAGGCCCAGATATCACTACCCAAACCAGGCAGTGCTCCGTCCAAAAGCTCAGGGGCTGCCCACCGGACGGTCCAGGCGGGACCCGTCATGGTGATGAATTGACCGGATTCTGCGATTACCGCCTTCAGTGACTCAACCTCCGGTAATCCCGTTGACGGTCGTCGTGGCATCCCTGTGGCCTTGGCCGTGCTGACACTGAGGACGGTTGTTTTGGTGCCTGAATCTATCGCACGAGCAGAGCCAAAGTCCGTAATAATCGCTCGGCTCTCGGAATTTACGAGTATATTCAACTGTATTCAGGTGATGTCAGCTCTGGTAGGGAGCGGATCTGCAGTCAACGTACTGATTTGAGATCGCCGTGACAGATTGGTGGGTTTCGTCCATGAAGGTAACTGAGTCCTCGGGCAACATCGTCTATCTGGACGTCCGTAAGTCAGAAGTAAAGGATTCTGATGGTGAATGTACCTACCAAAGAGATACGTTCTGGCAGCTCCCATTGGGCAGACCGAACGAACTCTCGCAAGTTCCCATTCTTCTCCCAACGAAATACCATCCAAGCGATCCCGTTGTCAGAGTCCTCGACGAAGCCGACGATTTTTACCACATTCTCGTGGGACAGGTCGGCGAGAAGACTGACTTCATGGGCGAATGGCTTAGATCAAAATACAACCTTCTCAGATTTCGTCATCCCGGCCAATGAACCCCGTGAATACTTACCGCAAGAACTCGATCATCATCTGTATCCGTATCGAAGCGCAGCTTCTTTACTGCGAAGTATTCCGTAACTTCAGACTCTAACGATGTTGAGGACTGGCCGGAATCGAGGGTTGCTGCCTCGACGTCCGCCTTCCCGCCCATCTTGGGGGCTTAACTTTCGATCGGTTTGATGCGGGCTCGGTCGATTCGAAGGTGGGATAACGGGGCCAGGACTTTCCTCTGAATCAAATTTGCGAGGTTACTGACCTAGAGTCTCGATGGAAGGTCCATCTCGTCTAACCCCTCACCGGACAGATTTTGAGGCGCTCCATGGACTCCTCCAAGTGGTGCATGTCGGCCTCCTGGGTGCTTGTGAATGGACTTGCTTCCTTTTCGTCGCTGATATTCGTAGCCATTGCGGTGTAGTACTTTCAAGATGCGCGGTGACAGAGAATCGGTCGGGCTGGTTTGGGGGGGAGGCGATCGAGTGCGGTGGTGGTTAGACGCAGCGTGGTGACAGATGACTTCACACAGCTTTCACCGACCAATCGCTTCATTCCTAGTAGAACATGCATACAAAGACGTAAGAATAAGAAATCATCCACCGTACAATCCAAATCCACTCGAAAGAACATCGATGAAGCAATAAAACACACGTCTCATATAACAAGGAGTTCGCCGAGATCCGCATCAGCTGAAAACGTACGCGATCATAATATTAGACAGCTCTTCCAAATCCATAGCAACTCCATTCGACGAAGCAGTCGAGTCCACCGAGTCAATCAAATCAATGCGATCCCTCACCCTCCCTTCCGTCTCGACTGAGACTCGACAACGTCCTTCCACTCCCCATCCACATCGCATACCAGCGGGGGTGAACTCCAGGTCCCTGGGTCGAGAGCGCGATCGTGGAAACAGGACCGTGCTAAATACCTCTTCGCCGGCACGTTCTTCGTCGAACGTGTTCTTTCTCGTGCATCTGCTCAGAGTGGCTGTAGTGCTCGTCAAAGACGGAAAACCGGCCCGGTGACTTCAACTCTCCAATCACGGCCCGAGCAGCTGACGAAGAGGGGACGTCCTCCCATTCGGCCTCCCTCCTGGGACCAGCTCTTCCCATCCTCGTACTTCCGCTAACCAACGGTGGGGACGCTCTCTCATTCTTTCTTCTTCATCGTCGGCTTCATCCGACAACGCGGTCGAAGGTCGAGTGTCGATGGGTGTTCCTGTCTGGTAAGTAGCTGGACGGAGGCGACGTAGGTAACGGCGGAACTCGACAGGCGTCGCTAGCCCCTCGTCGACGACCCTTCCCCGCCGGCCCCCTCCCAAACCCGCTGAAAGTGAAATCTTGAACGGTGTTCCCAGCTTCGAAGTCGATATCCTCGCTTTGAAAGGCGGTTGAGCCGAAATCGCCGGGGACCAGGGAGCGGTCGGAAAAGCCGCTCTGCTGCTCGGTCGAGGCGAAACCGGTGGAGTTGGAGTCCGCTGCGAGCGCGCGGGACCGACGAACGTTTGGATTGAGAGCTGTTAGACGAGGATGCGTTTGAGGCGGTAGCCGAAAAGTTGGATGGCACGGCTGAGGTGCTGACGAGGCTATTATGGGTGCGTGGGCGGTCGATGATAAACGACGATGAAGCGGAGGGTTATAGGGACTCGGCGGAAGTTTGAAGACCCAATCCTGCATCTGGGTTCACAACAGCAGGAGCGGGCGGCGCGCTCCGCGTTGTCGTCAGATCCGCCCGTGCTCCTACCCCTACCTCCATTCCAGCGCCCATGTTCTGCCGTTGCTGCTGCTGCTCTACAGCCATAAGCCGCAGATTCTGATTTGCCAGCGCGACGAGCAGTTCGAAGCCTTGCGGGAATTGCCCGGCCATAGTCTGAGGTGACCCGAGTCCTGCTACGCCGAAGGGTAGTGGCCGATGATGTTGTATCGGTTGCGACAACGGTAGAGTCCGCACCATCCTAGCGTTTAGCTGCGGGGAGAACGCTTGTTCCTGCAACATGGCCGCATCGGTAATTGGGAAACCCAAGGCAATGCAACTCTTCTTCCCAATCTTCCAACGAGTGGTGACATGGCCCCATAAGCCAACTGCGATAGTTGAGCTTGGGGTAAGCAGGACGGCGAACTCGCCCCAATACGGATATCGATGGGAACGCAGCTACAAGCCGGCGAAGGAACTCCGACTGTGCGTCAACGTGTGGCTAGCCAACGAACCAGCTGATGGCGAATTGGAGTTGGGCGGTGAATGGGCAGAGAAAGCGAAGGTAGGCTTCCGGAACTGCTGTTCGCGTTCTGACTTGAGTAGAATGCGGTAACGGAACGTATTGCGATGGCGGGACGCTCAACGGCGGTAGCGGTTCGGGCTAGGTGGGGTCTCCTCCTTCTTCGAGTATCTCCTTCACCTGAGCCTGTTGTTCAGGTAAGGGAATGATGACGGTGTAGGTCGTTTCGATGACTTCTGCTGACCTATTCCCCGCATCGAAGGTGTCCTGCACCGACATGTTCATCGAAATCGGCTTGCTGGGTCGACGGACTCCCTATCTCCCCGGCTCGTCGAACCCGGCGACCTCACCGTCTCGGAGAAGGCGAACGTCATTCGACCAGGAGTAGCGGACCTTCTAATTCCGAGTGCTGTGATGGTTCTACTTCGGCGATCGAACGACCCCGACGACGTATCAGGAGGGAACCCCGTCGAGGATAAGCGGCAGTACATCCATCCTCCTCTCCCCTCACTGAACCTCGACTGCTGATCCTTCCTCGTCATCCCTCGACAGTGGAACCGATACCCGCGGGTCTATTGTACCGCACGCCGCCTCTTCCTTGTCGTTGTCGGCTATCTTTCTTGAAAGTGGCAAGGTAACCTTGGACTCGACACTTGCTAGCTGGCAGCCGCGACGACGGTATCGACCTCAACTCCGATGAAAGGATCCGAAGGTTGCACGGAATCGAACGCACCTCTCGTTCTGAGGCTCTTGGGACTTTTATGAGGTGTCCTTGTTACTGATGGTTGCTGCGTGTCGGTCGCGACTGGCTTGCCCAACGATCCACATCCGTCGAGCGTATCTGTTTTAGCCCTGATTGAACAAGAGGCTAGTGAACGAGACGCCGAAGCGGTGGAGTGTGAGGGTCTATTGGAGGCAGCTACTTGAGAGATGAGGCCCAGTGGACCTGGGACCATTACCGCGCTGATTTGGGGATGGTTGAGTTGGTCGTCGTTGTCGGGTACGTTGGCACTGTAGGCGAAGGCAGGTACTGCTAGAGCTGGTGAGAGCGTCGCAGAGATCAGCAGCGCGCCTCCCATCGACTGTCCCCAATAGTTGTTTTGCCTCTTGCTTGTGACCGATGCAACGGGGTAGCCAACGATGATGGTGCCTCTCCATCCTATTCCAGTCTTCACCGTCAGAGAGAGGGTATCCGAGACTGAGCCACATTCCCGGGTGTCCGTGTGTACATTTGGGTTTGAGTTGCCTGTTTCGAGAGAGTTGGAATAAGAGATTGTAGCTGTGCAAGACTTTGGCGATGGTTGGAATTGCAATGGCCGAATGCCCCGCCGCTAACTCCGTATTGCGGCTAAGCTTGTTGAAAGCCGCCGCACACATCATCATGCGTGGCCTTGATGGAAACGGAAATGTCTGGGTGGTTATGAGCATAATTAGAACGCTCAGCATCAAGGCGTCATGGTGCTGGGAGCGGACCGCATTCCTGAGTCTCGGATTCATGTTTACTGCCAGGTTCTTGGCGCAATGTCAATTGGTTTTTCCATCACCCTTGGTCGTAAGATCACAATATTTGGCGGAGGGAGCGAAATCAATGGAGTGGCGTTCTTTTGAGCGCCCAGCCACGTCCACGTTATTGTGCTCTCGGACCAGACGATCGGGTCAATTCATTCCACACAGCGTAGCAAACGTTCTTCTTCTGTCCCTTTCAAAATCCCAATCTTGAGTGACCAAGGAGCAATTCAATGATAGGTCCCTGCCCGCGCAGTGTTCATGGTAGTACAGCACCCCGCGTTTTGCCTCGGCGTTTGACAGTCGGTGCCATCGTCGCGCCCCACCAACGCGGCGGAAAAGAAACGACGTACTGGACGTCGAAACCATTCACCGAAATGCCTCCAATTATTTGGTTCCAAGGAGTTTCAATTACTTCTTCTCTTCGGGGCTTCGGATGGACTACCTATTCTCGTGTCTCACCTCTTGTCTGGATATCCTACTCTGTAAAATACTATCAAGGAAACGCCTTCCACCGCATTGATACCCTTATAAATGCCTGCATTCACATTATAAGCCGAAAATCCAACAGCGACAGCAACAACATCCAAACCCGGCAGCGGGGACAACAAAACCAGCACGGCGCCTGGCCAGTGTCCGCAATTGGAACTCAATACACCTCCCCTTATACTGTATATCCACCTGCCGCATAGCCCAAAGCAAAGCAAGATAAAAAGAGTCCAGAATCAGCACATGAATTACAGCTGTCATGATCGCCAGTCCTACGCGTCGGAGCGATTGAAGAATCAAGTTGCGAATTTCATTGTCGCAGCCCAGCTAGCGCGACTCAAAGTGAAGGAGGAAAAAAAATCAGCGCATATTGTCATGAGCTAGACCGATTATGAGAATGAGATCTTCAGACCACGGTAACTATTTGGGTCATCGAGCCAGCATGGGGGTCGAGAGTCGACTCACGTCCTAATTAGCTCCTAGAAATGTAGAAGATTAGAGAAAATAAAAGGTATCAATAGCTCAAGGAAGAGAATAATCCATGGAGAGAAGGCGTCTGAAATAACGTGTGTGATTATTTGCATTCGTAGTTCCGCCTGTCGGACGAGGAGAATCAGGATGTAGGCGGAAGATGCAACTAGACACTGGGCGAGTCGAAGACCAGCATAAAAAGTAACTAATACATGCTAGGACGAAGATTACCGAACGAGGCGACAATGTAAGATGGCGGGTAGACGATTCGGTCCAGGACGAAGCCTCCTGCGGCTAGTAGGATGATGCCAACGATGTGGGAGCTGTACGAAGGTCTCGGAAAAATTGGTTCCACCTTCAGAGGTTAGGAAGGCTCGATCAATGGCTGAAGTTGCCTAATAAATGTGTCGCAATATTCAACGTTTTGGCTGAGACCAAGTTCGCCGTAGATGGTGGATGCCTCTCGAACCAGGTGCTCTGCTTCCACATACTCAGCTTGGGCTCGATGCACCCAAGCCAGCTCCCAGCATATGTTGGCCAAAGAGTGCTTGTCCCCAATGTTACGATATATTTGTTGAGCTTCCAAGTACGACTCTGCGGCTTTCGCGTATTCTCTGCGAGCCTTTTGAAGACGTCCTATGCCTCCCAGACATTGGGCGAACCCGCGCTGATCCCCGAGTTTGGAGTAGAGGTCACGGAATTGGACGTACGACTCCTCCGCTTTCGAATACTCGTTCCGCATCTGGTACATGTCTCCCAAAGCCCTGACCGAGTTGGCAATGCCGAGCTGATCTCCGAGTTGAGAATAGAGGTCACAGGATTGGATGTACAACTCCTCCGCTCTTGAATACTCGTTCCGCATCAGGTACAGGTCTCCCAACGCACTGGCCGAGCTGGCAATGCCGGGCCTGTCCCTGAGTTTAGAGTAGAGTTCATGGGATTGGATGTATGACTCCTCCGCTTTCGAGTACTCGTTCCGCATCTTGTACACGTCTCCCAAAGCCGAGAACGACCTAGAAATGCCGAGCCTCTCCCCGAGTTCAGAGTAGAGGTCGCGGGATTGGATGTACGACTCCTCCGCTTTCGAATACTCGTCCCGCATCCAGTACACGTCTCCCAAAGCCTTGAGCGAGTTGGCAATGCCGAGCCTCTCCCCGAGTCTAGAATAGAGGTCACGGGATTGGATGTACGACTCCTCCGCTTTCGAATACTCGTTCCGCATCCAGTACACGTCTCCCAAAGCCCTGACCGAGTTGGCAATGCCGAGCTGATGCCCGAGGTCAGAGTAGAGGTCACGGGATTGGATGTACAGGTCCTCTGCTTTCGAATACTCGGTCCACATTCGGTACACTTCTCCCAAAGAGCTGACCGACTCGGCAATGCCTTGCCGATCCCCGAGTTTAGAGTAGAGGTCACGGGATTGGATGTAAAACTCCTCCGCTTTCGAAGACTCGTTCCGCATCCAGTACACGTCTCCCAAAGCCTTGACCGAGTGGGCAATGCCGAGATTATACCCGAGTTTGGAGTAGAGGTCACGGGATTGGATGTACGACTCCTCCGCTTCCGAGTACTCGTTTCGCATCCGGTACACGTGTCCCAAAGCCCTAACCGAGTGGGCAATGCCGAGCCTCTCCCCGGGTTCAGAGTAGAGGTCACGGGATTGGATGTACGACTCCTCCGCTTTCGAATAATTGTGCCGCATCCGATACACGTCTCCCAAAGCCTGGACCATTTTGGCAATGCCGAGCCGAGCCCCGAGCCTGGCATAGAGATCACGGGATTGGATGTACAACTCCTCTGCTTTCGAATACTCATTCCGCATCGAGTACACGGCTCCCAAAGAGCTGACCGAGTTAGCAATGCCGAGGCTCTCCCCGAGTTTAGAGTAGAGGTCACGGGATTGGATGTACGCCTCCTCCGCTTTCGAGTACTCGTGCCGCATCCGGTACACGTCTCCAATTCCATCCAAGGCCCAAGCCCGGCCTCTCTTATCCCCACATGATTTGGAAACCTCAAGAGACTGCTCAAAGTACTCTTGAGCTTTAGTTGATATACCGTTTTGTAATTGCAGCCGACCAATTGCGATCAGAAGTCCACTGGACCGAAGTCTCTCTGAATCCTCCCCAGTTCTGCGCAGCGGTATGGTCTGATTCTGAAAGAATCTCAGGTGAATGAAGAATCAATTATTTCGAAGATACCGTACCATGAAAGAGAGAATTTTTTGGCAGCTCATCACTGCTGGCCGCTCGTTCACGGCTAATCTTAAACAGTCCTCCATGAGACTGCACAGCTCCTTAATTTCAGTGAAGTGAACATTGTTGTGCAGAGCTGGAATATCATGGGCCGTGATGCACCGAATGACAGCCACCTCATTCGCATCATCGAATGGAAAATTGCCTGTGACGGCCTACCGCGATTGGGGCATGGCGTGAGCAACAGCACCTGGGTTCTCCCTACTTTCCTTTGACTCACCTCCCAACAGATCCAGCCGAAGGCCCAGATATCACTACCCAAACCAGACGGTTCTCCTTTCAAAAGCTCAGGGGCTGCCCACCGGACGGTCCAAGCCGGACCCGTCATCGTGATGAATTGGCCGGATTCTGCGATTACAACCTTTAGTGTCTCAACCTCCGGTATTCCCGTTGACGCTCGTCGTGGCATCCCTGTTGCCTTGGCCGTGTTGACACTGACGGCGGTTGTTTCCGTGCCTGAATCTACCACGCGAGCCGAGCCAAAGTCCGTAATAACCGCTCGGTTCCCAGAATTTACAAGGATGTTCAACTGAATTCAGGGGATTGCGGAAGCCGGGAGGGTCGTGGAAGGGTTCGGTTTCGACGCTTGACGTCGGTTACCTCGCTTGACCCCCTCTTCCC
>WSTY01000655.1:0-16020 GCA_019633465.1 Tulasnella sp. 417 | reverse complement strand
TCCAACTTGCCCAATCGACCCAACCCGTTCATGCTGATCCTGTCAAAGATCAAGCGGATGACCTTACTCGGAAGGTCGTGAGCGCGTATGGACCTCCACCGCTCGAAATGGGGTTCCGTCAGTCGTAGGATTGCTTTAGCGTGTTTGATGCTGGATGCTTTGAACGGTTCAGGCGCTAGACGTATATCCAGAGGGAGGTTCCTGGATCTTTCCAGCCAAGCTTCGCGCTTCTCCATGGCTGGTCTCCGCTGCCAGAAATCCAAAATCGCCCAAAACCTCGGTGTGGCTAACGTGTGTTCCCTCCACATCCGACAGACGTGAGATGCGATGGTCGGGAAGTGGTATTCTCCTTCTCCTTCTTCCGGCTCGTTCAGCTCTTCTTCCCAGCAGAGAGTGAAAATCGCAACGAGGATGTCGTATGGAAGGTCGGCCGCGCGGCTGCGGGGGCTTCCCTTCCCGTCTTGGAACTCAGCTTGAGAGGTATGTTGAGGATCCATAAGAAACCCTTGAGAATTGTTTGTGGTTGCGCTGGGTAGTGGTAGGGGGCCGTGACGTTGGAAAGGTTAAGGATGGGTGAGGGGGAATGACGCGATCTGCATACTGGCACGACATGCATATGCCGGTTTCGCCACTGCCTTGAGGTCAGAAGTGTATGAGTCTGCCCCGGCCGGTATGCGTCTTCCTTTCCCAAAGGTCGGTTCCGGTTTGCCCCTCGCTCACAGCCCATGACCAAGAGTAGAAGTCACAGAGAACCGCTCCGAGCGCTAAATATAGTCTGGCTTCGGGGCGGTGCATCTCTGAATTTTTTACGTCAGATGTGCACGTGACGCTGCAGCAACGTGCCTGTCCTCTGCGATTCCCGACGCATGGTTCTTTTGCTCCAGGAACTACTCCAGCTCCGGATGTAGCCAACGGTTAACACACGGTAAGAAAACTCGAAGCCAATAGTATGTAGTATTACGACCGACTGTCCCAGTTTACATCTCGATCCCCTTCCTCCACTCATCAACTACGAAAAAGTTAGGGGATGTATGGGTGGCCCCTTTAAGGGCCATCCTTTCAAAATGAACCAATCGCTTCAACCTCTCCAGCTCGACCGCTGTTCCCGGGGGTAGCGTCAAGACCCTAACAACGATCCGGACCAGCGGCCCCAATTCCTCAGTTTTTTGACGCTGCTCTACGATGGACACCAGATTTCCCAACGTATACCCCTTACAGTCAAACAAGATCAAGCAACGCAACCGAGGGCACAGCCTGCCAACGCAACAGAGGTACGACTCCTTTGTAGCACCCAACCCTCCAAAGTCCACATAATCAAAAGTCAAGATCTTGAGTTCCGGTAAGCCCGCCAAAGCTCCTGCCAAATGTACCATGATCCTCACGTTGGCACTTGGAAGAGCGAATTGTTCGGGCGAGGGGGGTCGAGAGGAGTAGTCTGCTGCAAGTCGCAAGCTGACGAGCTGGGGAAAAGGATGGTTCCGAGACAGGTGCGAGAGACAGCCTAGTATGCCGACCGCTGGTTCTGCGCCTCTGGGGTTCAGCGGGTACCGTAGGTTGGGCAGTACGAGGGACGACATAATTGCGTTCCTGGTAGTTTGTTTCGAGCGAAGCGAGAGTTGGGTTAAGGAACGATGCGTCGAAAGTGGTATGGAGGAGGCCGGGATCAACTGCGTGCCATCCGTTTCAACGGGATAGCGAAGTAATCAGATATCGTTGACCTCGAGTACCCTGAGTTTCTGTAGCGCCGAGAGGAAGTCGTGGAAGTTGTGAAGGGATCTGGTCGGGTCGAGGGCGAATCGGTTTATGAGTCCCCAAACCTGGAATGGCTTGAACCTCCCTGAGAAATACCGAGCCGAATACCCGCTGATGACGAGATTCCGAAGCGCTGGAAATTCTTCGCCCGTATTCAGAAACGGCTTGAACCCCCGGCGCCTGCGCTCCCTCGGGGCGGTGTAGTAGCGCGGAACTCCGAAGCCCTGATCCACTTTCACGGTCTCTAACCTGTTCAATCGACCCACCCCATCTAGGCCTATCCTATCAAATATGACACGGAAGACCTTATTGGGCAGGCCGAACGTGGCTATGGACCTGCACCGCTCGAGATGGGGCCCCATCAACCGCAGGATCGCTTTCGCGTGCTTGATGCTAGCCTGCCCGAACGGCCGAGGACCGATAAAGATATCTAGCGGGCAATCCTTGGACCTCTCTAACCACGTTCTGTATTTCTCCATGGGTGGTTTTCGTTGTCTGAACTCTAACACCGCCCAAAACGTGGGCGTCGCCAGAGCCTGATGCCTCCATGTTCGACAGACGTGCGATGCAATGGTCGGAAAGTGATATTCTACTTCTCCTTCGTAGGGTTCTATTTCCTCCAGTTGTTCTTTCCAGCAAAGAGTGAAAACGAAAACGAGGATGTCATATGGGAGGTCGACCATTTTGCTGCCCTGCTGGCTTCGGGTTCCGACTTGACAGGAATGTTGTCTATTCATCAAGACGCCTTGATACGCTCTGTGGCTGAGGTTTGGACCGTTTGATGGTTAGGAATAGGTGTAGGAGATCGGAAAGGTTGGGGAGGGGGGATAGGGGAATCGACGCGAACGGTGCAGTCTCACGGCTTGACAACTTGCAACGTCGCTTGATAAGCAACAGGAGGGTTGCTCACCGTTTTAAATAGGTACTTTCCAGCCTCGCGATGGAATCACTTCAATCATGGACCATTCCCTGTTCTACAACGGGCCTTCTACTACCTCCGCAAAATATGTATACTAGAGATTTTCTCTACAGATATAGTGCCGGGCGAAAGCCTCGCGTTCGCCGGCTGTCGCGGCCGAGACGCTCGTCTTTCGCTGGAGGTGTAGGGGAGAGCGCCTGCTCCCACAGTTCCGATTCCTTAGTCCGTTCGATCGGTTGCTAACCTTTCCTTTTTCTGACAGGACTAGCGACGAGGATCTCGCCTACGCGAGAATCGGCCCTGGATTCGCCGACGATCGGATTTCTCCTACTCGATTACCGTATATAGTGTTTCGGCTTCTCTCTCTCTCGTCTCTCTCTATGCCTTCCTTTACATTATCGGACCGCACATCTATTCCGCCTCGTGTATAAATAGGGAGTAGAATAGCCTGTACTGTCCGGATTCATCATTAATCAACTGTCTTACGGCCACTGAATTCACCTGGTGTGAAATAGCGACTTTGAGACAACGAACGAAAGATTAGATTAGATTACTAATACAATCACGTGAGGGAGATTAGATAAACTATTCGACCTTACAGGAGGCGAGGCTATCCTGTTGCGTTCCGAGGAAATACAGACCTGTTGACATCCCCAAATGCTACTCGACCACCTTGGCGACGGGCATGTCAGCCCCAGTTCTCCTGCTCTGAGAACCGATAGTTATGATGATGTCTAGATTAGAACCGAAGCACGAAAATCTTCTGCCCAGTAGGTTAGGCGTTCGGGCTTTCGCTGCCATTCCGAGGCGGACAGGTGGACGGTGGCCAAAGCACGTGCATATTAACCTATTTGCATATATACTACCGGTTATATATACCTAAATGTTTTCCGGAGACTGACCAAGAGGTTGGGCGACGAGCCTCTGTATGTAAGGAATGAATGCTGATTGGCTACTCCGAGATGTCACACTAACCGTGGGACGTCAAAGAACCGGCGTTTCGAATTTATCAGGATGGTGGATAGGGGTTGGCGAGCAACCTAATCTCGGAATCTATTTCAGGTCGGTACATCTATAACATCCTCTCTGCAGACGGGTCGGCTACAGTCCGCAGTTGTTATCACTCGCCCTCCCTCAGAGTAAGAGTCTAGTTATCAAAGGCCATTCCGGGCCTAGACCGCTACATTTACTGATATGTATGGCTTGGACATGGTGAAAGAGTACAGAATGAGAGCAAAGGATGGAGCTCCGGAATTCGGCCATGTAATTGGTCGACATCCCCGTTCCTTCATGCAACGCTGTAGCGTTGCACCACACAGGACTTAGCGCCTGATCTCCGGGATTCCCTACCGTTTGTCTGCTTCGGGTAGCCACCCTCCTGCCCCGCAAAACGCCAAAACACTCGAGGAGACAATAAAATTACAGCAATAGTATATCCGAGTTAGATGAGCGTCGGCTCTACAAGGTTGCTTCACCCCTCCATGCTCTTCAACTCTGGGCGAATGCCGCAGCCCAGCTCGGGGGAGGGGGCGTACTCATTGCGAAATCTTCGAAATCAGCCTCAAACCTCGTCAGCTCCCTCCCAGATTTCCTATATCATTAAGTTCAACGAGACAATGTGACTCCAATTCTTCGGACGTCTGACCTTGCTCAGTGATTTATAGCAGAGCTTCGAGTGTACATATATCCCTCGCACATCATAAAGAACAACTAGCGGAATCTAGGCACACCCGGCCAGGGCAAAAGGGATACGAGTCGTAAATTTACATTGCCATGCTTTTCACCCACTCAGCTCGAATCACTTCGATACCTTGGCCGCTCCACTCGATCCCAAAGAATTCAAACTCCACCAACCCCCGCAGTTTTTCCACTTTGTCAAGCTGTCTTCTTTCGGGACACCTCCAGTCCTGTATAACGATGCGAACCAGCGATTCCAGCTCCACAACACTCCGGCGCTGCTCTACGATTGACAGCAAATCTCCGAGGTTATATCCTGTGCACCTGATCAGGATCAACCAGCGCAGCTGCGGACAGACCCTCTCAACGCAAGAAAGAAACTGGCCTCCATTCCTTTGGTGAAAGTCCACATGGTCAAAGGTCAAGGTTTTGAGTTCAGGTAGGCCTGCCAACGCGCCCTCCAAGTTCACCATGTTCGCTTCGTTAACCTCGGGAGTGTGCCCTGAGGGTCGAGAGGAGTAGCTTCCCCCCAGTCGCAAGCTGACCAGCTTGGGGAAAGGGTGGAATCGTGACATGTGCGAAAGACAGGACACCCCGACCGTAGGTTCCATCCATTTCAGGTCTAGGGGGTATCGCAAATTCGGTAATATGAGGGAAGACAGGATTGTGTCTCTAGTTCTTTGTCGGCATTGAAGCGACAGTTCCGTGAGGGAGCTATGTGTCATGAGCGGGAAACGAGAAGCGGGGTTCCACTGTGTATCTCCGCCCGTGATTGGGCGATGGATCCATCGACGGTTGTTGACATGAAGTACCCGGAGATTTGGGAATGAACCTAGGAACTGATGAGTGTCTTGAAATCCGCTCTCCACGTTGTTGGTTAATCGGTGTAAGATATGCCAAATCTGGAATAGTTTGCACCGCCCCAAAAAATAGTGGGACGGGAACCCCTCCAAAATTAGATTCCGTAGCAGAGGCGGCACCTCGCCCTTTGAAGGCGGCTTGAACCTCCGCCGCTTACTTCGTTCCGGATAGAATTTCTCTCGCGCCCATTCCTCTTGCACCACTTTCACGGTCTCTAGGTTCTCCAGCCTCTCCATCCCGCCTAGACTTATCCTATCGAATATCAAACGGAGGACTTTCTCTGGCAGCCCGTAAACCCGCATGGACCTCCACCGCCTGAAATGTGGTTCCGTCAACCACAGGATCTCTTTAGCATGCTTGATGCTAGATTGCCTGAACGGTTGGGGTCCTATTGTAATGTCCAGCGGACCATCTCCAGACCTTTCAAGCCAAGTTTGATACTTCTCTATAGGTGGAACGCGTTGTCGGAACTCCAAGGCCGCCCAAAATGCCGGCGTGGACAACGCGCATTGCCTCCAGGCCTGACAGACATGCGATGCGAGAGTGGGGAAGTGAGATCCTCCCGCTCCAAATCCTCCTGCTTCGTCTAGTTCATCTTGCTCTTTCCAGCAAAGAATAAAAATCATAAAAAGGATGTCGTATGGAAGATCGGGAACGTTGTTGCTGAACGAGCTTGGCAACCCGACATGAGGACGCCGCGGAGTGTCGATCAACACACCCTGGACCCCTTCAAGTTGTGCTGTAGGGATCGCGACCGAGTCATCGGAGAAGTCGGAAAGGTTTGGTGCCGGAGGAGGAGGCTCAGGCGCTGTGCGAGATTTCAAACCCAGAGCGGCGAGGATGCCCACGATCCTACGGCGACCTGGAAACAAAACGGCGAACAAGTTAGAACAGGACGAAGGATTTTCGGTTAAATTAATACTCTTTTACCTGTTAATAATCTCTCTTTAAGAGGGATGGAACGATCTCCAGACTTCGGGTTACCCATTCAGGATCGGGTGGTTGACGGTGGGAAGCGGCATTGCACCGCACCATCGTGACTCTGGAGAGGGAAAAACGAGAACCCGGGACAAACCCTCTCGAATCATCGGTGTCTCCCTTGGGAACTGCATGTCTACTTTAATGGTGGTATGAGAAGCAGAGAAGACTATGGGGCTAATGACTGGGAAAGAAAATGCGGCCGCTTGCCTTTCGGCTGTCCAGCGAGACTTAGCCCTTCCGGGAGAATTGGGTAAACTAATGGGTGGTGTCGACTTGTTCAAGTAGTCTCTACGCTGCAGCAGGATCTAGAGAGCTTTTCTGCGACCACCGGCGCGGGCTCCCTCCTTCAGGCGACCAACTCAGATTTGAACGCCGTCTGAGGTCAACAGCAAAGGTGCTCAAAGATATATTCTTCCAGTCCCGAGTACTGGATGGAAACTGAACCGCTATTTTACAATTCCTTACTATTCAGCCATTCCCTCTCAACGAGATCGTCAGCGTCCGCATACGTGTAGTCATGTAGGTCAATAAAGTCCAACCCGACGAGTGGCTCCAGCGCTTCCATGTCCTCCTCCGTTCCTTCAGGGAACTCCCAGTCCTGCACGGTGATCAGAGCCAGCGAGGCCAACTCCGAGGCTCTTTTCCGCCGCCCGGCGATCGAGACGAGATCCTCCAGTGTATAACCTACGCACCTAACCAATATCAACCAGCGCAGCCGTGGACAGACTCTTCCGACGCAAGAAAGGTACGTCTGCT
The DNA here is from genome assembly GCA_019633465.1 of Tulasnella sp. 417. Lineage (NCBI taxonomy): Eukaryota > Fungi > Basidiomycota > Agaricomycetes > Cantharellales > Tulasnellaceae > Tulasnella > Tulasnella sp. 417. The sequence goes on along the minus strand of WSTY01000655.1, from coordinate 9,074 downwards.
TCCCGCCACCTCCTTCAAAGTTCACATGGTCGAAAGTCAACGCCTTGAGCTCCGGTAAACCAGCCAACGCTCCCTCCAAGTGGATCATGTTGGTCGCATTACCGTCAGGGGGATTCAGTTCGGACGGGTACGGAGGTCGTGAAGAGTGGCTCCCTCCTAGTCGTAGGCTGATGAGCTTGGGGAAAGGGTGGTTGTGAGCAAAGTGCGAGAGGCATGCTAACCCCAGCACTGGTTCCCTTCCTCTCCGATCCAGTATGTATCGCAGGTTGGGTAGTATGAGGGACAGTATGACGGTGTTCCGAGTAACCTGTGGTCCTTGGAGTGAGAGTTCGGTGAGGGTTTGCTGTGTGAACACCGGAACAGGGGAGTTAGGGACGCCCTGTGTGGAGTCGACCTCAATGGGCAGGCGGAGGTATCGGCCGTCGTCGACACGAAGAACACGGAGATCCGGAAAGGAGGAAAGGAGTTCGTGGATAGTGTAAACCTCGTAAGCCGCGGTGTAAATGAACCGGTTGAGGATTTCCAACACTTGAAGCCCCTTGAACCGAGCTTTGAAAAATTGGGATGAATCGCCTTCCAGGATGATGTGCCGCAAGTTGGGTGGCATCTCGCCTTTGCGGAAGCCCTTGAACGTCCACTTCGTCTGACCTATCGAAGTGCGGAACCACCGTTCATAGGTGTCCTTCACAAATTTTATCATCTCTAATCTCTCCAGTTTGTCCGTCCCACCCTCGCCCATTCGGTCAAAGATCAAACGGAGGATCTTGTCTGGCAAACCATGCACGGTTAGAGACCTCCACTGCCGGATGTGGGGGACCGTCAGCCGCATGATTTCTCTTGCATTCTTGATGCTGGCTTGTTTGAATGGCTCGGATCCGATAGTTATGTCGAGCGGGGCTTCACCGGACCTCTCCAGCCAAGTCCGATATTTCTCTAAAGCGGGTACTAGTTGGTAGAACTCCAAAGTCGTCCAGAAAATCGGCGTGGCCAAGGCGTGCTGCCTCCACGTCCGGCAGACGTGCGATGCGGTGGTGGGGAAGTGTGGCCCGTCTCCTTTCTTCTGATACTTCGAACATTGAATGAATATGGCGACGATGATGTCATACGGGAGGTCAACGATGTGAAGGCTCCATCGGCGTCGAGGTCCAGTTTGAGAAGTCTTCCTTGCATCCATGGATGTATTCTAGAGGCGTTCGAATAGAGCCTCAACACTTGGACGGGAAGGACGGGGTTCGAGGACGACGATCTGAGTCACCTGGGCTCAACCAAGTCCGAGTCTCAGAGGAAAAAGCCGTAAATCGAAGACATTTAAGTACCTGAAGGGCAAATGGTGATGATCTACGGGGCTTTGGGCTTCTGCTCAAGTGCCTTGGCGTGTTCCGTGCGGGGGGGACCTCTTTCCGCTCCACGTTTGCGCAAGGCCGACAATCCAAGACAAGCTGGGTCAAGCGCCGGTCGACCAATACGGGATACTTTGCCGCTTGTTGCGGTTTGCTTTATTATTGGGGTGAGGAGTCGTTGATGTTTAAATTTTATGTGGTGTTGTTGTCGGTTTGTCCCCTTCGCGGTGGAAGAGGAAAGGCACAGTCCTCCTTCTACTCCGCGCCGAAGCCCCCCCCCCCTAATTGTAAACATTGTCATCCATTCATGAGCACCCAAGCGAGCCCAGTCCCTGCTCCAGCTCGAGATTCCTTCCGACCGCCTAATGTTTTGAGATCGAGGGTCTACCGGCCTATAACTTTCCTGACGGACAAGGTTCACCCCGGCCCTCCTTTCTCTCGACGCGGGCACCGGCTCAATGACTATTGATTTGATCAAAATGCAGATAGAAATGGTTGGCATAGAAACAGTCGGAGGATTACATCTCGCCACCTGAGGTATGGAGGACCAAGCGGTGCCGCTAGATATACAAAAGGGGACGGGAAGGGTAAGAAGCAAAAAGGTGAGGAACAATCAAAATGAACTACTCGAAGCTCTCAAAATTCTGTCCCAATGACCCATGCGACGTCTATTCCCCGCCAATAACAGCGATCCGATGGAGGTATTGTTGGCTATTTGAGACGGTGATGTTAAACTCCATGTCATCCGCCAACCCATGTTCTTCCGCTTCCGTTTGAAGCCTATACAGGCTTGGCAGCCTATCATCCACGTACACGTGCTCCAACGAGTTCGAACCCATGCCTTTGGGGTCTCGGCGACTCTGAATTATGACTCGAATGTCTTTGAGCGCAAACCCCGAGCAATAAATGAATGCCAGTTTTTTCAGCCTAGGACATGACTTTGATAGGCACGTCAGGTGCCTGCCATGATCCATGTCAACCCACTCTAGAACCAAAGACTCGAGCTGCGGAAGCCCTGCAATGGCCCTCTCAAAAAACTTCATATTCAGCGAGTCGTCCGCCGAGTATAACGGGCTCCATACTTGTCGTCCATATAATCGTAGGCCGAGAAGGTTCGGGAACGGATGACCCTCTCGAGCTTGGGCCATAGTCGGAAGGCAGTACGGGTCGATGCGGGCTTCTCCTTCAGATATTGAACATAGTCGGCGGAGCGAAGGTAACCTCAGGGAGCAGACAATGGTGGTTATGTCGGATTCCGTAGCCCTAAAAGATAGTTCCTCGAGAGAGGGGTGCGTTGTAGTAGCGAGTGCTAGATTTTCCGGACGAGGGCCTGAAGAATGCTCCGAGTCGATTTGGAGAACGCGGAGATCCGGGAGAAGCGAAAGGATATCTTGGACGGCTTTTGCATTGTCTTGACTCGACTCTCCGAAGATCGTGTGGCTGACGATGTCGAGCGATTTCAGGTGCTTGAACCTATTGACGATATAATTGTATGGAATCCTGCCGAGTGTCACATGCTTCAGGTTGGTCGCACTCTCATGCCGGAAAGGCTTGAATCCCCTGTCCGTTAGTGCGGGTTTTTCGTCCGTGGTCCATCCCCTCTTCACTCGCAAGGTCTCCAACATCGGCAATTGAACGCCGTTCAGTCTGTTGAATATCACTTCTCGAGTCTTGAAAGGCACGTCGCTGACGTGGAGGGATCGCAGGCGGTGAATATGCGGAAACACGAGCCCCATTATCGCTTTGATGTGCTTCATGCTCGCTCCTATGAACGGCCGCCAACCGATTTCGAGGTCGAATGGAGCGTCCTTGGATCGCTCCAACCACGTACGATACCTTTCAATCTCCGGGATTCGTTTATCGAACTTTAATGAGGTCCAGAAGCCCGGCGTGTCCAACGCGTATTGCCTCCAAAGCCGACACACGTGGGATATCACGATGGGGAAGTTGTCCTGTTCTTGGCCCTTTTCGGTCCAAGCAAAGGTAAAGATGAGGTACAGAGTGTCGTATGGTAGACTGAGGACGTGACATGTTCGATAAGGGGATGATGCGGCCTCGGGCTGCCCGTGGAGGTTGTCGGTCGACTTGGTCTCTGGTGTGTCCGTCGCCATCTCTTGCACTGTCGATGCGAGTCGTCAAGTCAAGTAATAAGTCAGATCATCAAATTTGGGAAGCTGAATCATCCACATACCGCTGAAGCGAATTGTTGACTACAACACCTGCCAACGAACAAGAGGTACGGCTGTGGTGACATTTGTGTAGACAAACACAGGCCAAATACAGTTGCAAAAAGCTAGTCCAAACAAACACGCGCGTCGAATTTCCCCTCCCCGACGACCAGAAATTCGTAGCACAGGCGACACCCCAGGTACCGTTTCGTGAGCGGTAAATTAATTCAAAAGGTAGATTTTTGATAAAACTTTATGAGTGGTGGGAAAGAGCTTTGGCGTCCATGTGGATGTATGTGATTTCCGCTCCAAACAGGTATTCCCCGCTGCAGACGTTACATCGAGACATGGCGTAAGCGACATGTCTTCACAAGATATTTGTATCCTAATTATACCATATACAGTTGCTACCTAGCGCTCGTGGGCCCCATTTCCGTTTATAGGCAGTTTTGGCGCCGCTTTATGGTTGGGTATAGCCAGGATATACACAAATATGTACCATCATTTTGCACGAATTTTTGATCAAAAATCTAATTTCTAGTACACTTTACAGCTTCCGCAAACGTGGCGTGTAGCCTGTGCTACGAATTTCTGGTCGCCGAGAGGGGAAATTCGACGCGCATGTTGTTTGGACTAGCTTTTCGCAACCAGCTGTAAACCCGCTGCGTCACGGAGGAACCTCTTTCGCCAGCAGTGCCAGCACATATGCCTGCGAAAAGCCTGCGAAAAGAGCCACATATGACTATTTTCAGAGTGCTATTTTTTCAAAGGCCAAATTTTATAAACCATTTCAGTTGGTTTCTCCGCAAGGATGCATTCGCAATGGAAGAAAGAAGGCACCGCTCTCGTTCTGGCTCCCCTGAACCACTCATGAGTGCCCGCAAAGCGAGGCCAGCCGCTGCCCCAACCCGAGAATTTCCCGATGGCCCGATATATGATTCCTCCTTTTGATCATCCATCACTTTGTAGACAACTCTCCTCTACCCTGCTGCCTTTCGATGCCGATCGGCGCAATGGCTAGTGACTTTAATTGTAGACACAGTAACTGATATAGAAACATGCGTAGTAGTATCTCTCATCATGTGGGGCGTGGTGTCTAGGGGTGTTGCCGGATATGCAGGAGGTACGGCAGGGGACAAAAGGGAGAGGGGAGATAATAACAATCATAATGAAACTCTTGACATGCTGCGACAATGGTCCATTACGGCTTCTATTCCTCCCCGATGACCACGATCCGATTGGGGTATATTCTCCTTGAGATGGCTATGTTAAATTCCGGATCACCCCCCAACCCGTGTTCTTCCGCTTCCTGACGAAGTGCTTCGAGGTGTAGCGGCTTGTGTTCGACGTGCACGTACCCCAGGGGATTCGAACCAATACCTTTAGGGCCTCGACGATTCTGAATCACTTCTCTCAGTTCCTTGAGCGCAAGCCCCGAGCAAAAAGAGATTATCAGGCTTTTCAACCCCGGACATGACTTTGATAGGCACCCCAGATGCCTGCTATGATCTATTACAAGAGACTGCAGCACCAAAGACTCGAGCTGCGGAAGCCCTTCCAAAGCTCTTTCAAAAACCCCCATGTTAAGCGAGTCGTCGACGGAGTGTGAGGTGCCCCATGTTTGTCGGCCATATAATCGCAAGCCGCGGAGGTTCGGGTACGGAGGATTCTGTCGAGCTTGCGCGATAATTGGAAGGCAGCACGGGTCGAGTCGGGCATCTCCTCCAGGAATGTGAAATATTCGGCGGAGGGAAGGCAACCTGAGGGCGCAGACAATGGTGGTTACGTCGGAATCTGGAGCCCTGAAAGATAGTTCCTCGAGGGAGGAGTGCGTTGTGGGAGAGAGTGTAGGATTTTCGGGACAAGGGCCCGAAGAATGTCCGGAGTCGATGTGGAGAATTTGGAGATCAGGGAGAAGCGAGAGGATGCCTTGAACGGTTTTTGCGTTGTTAGAGCTAGAGGTTCCGAAGATGGTTCGGTTGGTGATCTTGAGCGTCCTCAAGGTCTTGAACGTATGTATGACATAACCGTATGGAATCTGTTCGAGGACGAAGTGCTTTAGGTGAACTGCATCTCCATGACGGAAAGGTTTGAATTTCCGGTCCGTAAGGTCAGGGTTTTCATCCGTAGCCCATCCCCTCTTCACTCGCAAGGTCTCCAACGACGGCAATTGAACGCCGTTCAGTCTGTCGAATATCACTAATCGAATCTTGTAAGGTACGTCGCTGACGTGGAGGGACCGCAGGCGCTGAACATGCGGAAACACGAGCCCCATTATCGCCTTGATGTGCTTCATGCTTGCTCCGATGAACGGCCGCCAACCGATTTCGAGGTCGAATGGAGCGTCCTTTGATCTCTCCAACCACGTACGATACTTTTCAATCTCCGGGATCGGGCCCTCGAACTTCAATGAAGTCCAGAAGCCGGGGGTGTCCAATGCGTATTGTCTCCACAGCCGACAGACGTGGGATATTATGATGGGAAAGTCGTGCTGTTTTTTGCCCGTTTCGGTCCAAGCGAAAGTAAATATGAGGTACAGAATGTCGTATGGTAGACTGAGGACGTGGCATGTTTGATAAGGGGATGATACGGCCTCGGACCGCTCATGGAGGCTGTCGTCCGATCTGGGCTCTAGTGCGTTGGTCACCATCCGTCAATGCGAGTCGCCAGCGTCGTTCTAGGCAAGCAGTAAGCCATATCATCAAAGCAGACAAACCGAATCATCCACTTACCGATGAAGCAAATTGTTTGAGTCCAACACGTAGGTAGGTAGGTTACCTGCCAACGAACATGTGCAAGAGCGATGTGTGGTGACGCGTGCGTAGACAAACAAAAAGTCCGAACAAACCCGCTCCCTCACGCTGCAGACCTTTTCCGCTCGCGCATATGCTTACGAAAAGGGTGATATATGACTGATTTTGCAGTTATTTGACTCTCTGGATGGTGAGTTGAGAAGTGGAGCGTGTGTTTTGCCTCCCGGAAAACAACGCGTAGAGGGAGGCGGAGCCGTTGCTTCGATAAATGACGCGGTTTTTGTTTTCGGCAGTCATTGCGAAGAAAAGATTTCATTTCGCTACCACATTCACTCGATGAGACCGGGTGCAAAAGCCGCCGGGATTACCCTTTCCACCAACAGAGACCCTGAGGTACTGCCGAGCAACCACGCCATACTTGGGCTTGGTTCCAACATTGTCATTCCAAAAGGGAAGCACGTGGTACGGAATAAATTGCCAGAATACAACGAATACATAACCTTAATGGCATGAACACAGTAATACATTATCTATTCCCTGTCAATGACGACTATTCGGCGTGGATTATTCTTCGATGTTGTTATGTTAAAGTCCGGATCTCCTCCTAATCCATGTTCTATCGCTTCCTTATGAAGCCCGCGGAGGCTCTGCGGCGGAGCATCGACATGGACATACTTCAAGGAATTCGAACCCAGACCCTTTGGGTCTCGTCGATTCTGGGTCACATCTCGTAGCTCCTTGAGCACAAGTCCAGGGCAGTAGATGAATACCAGCCGCTGTAACCGCGGACATGTCCTCGCCAGTGCCGCCAAATGTTTGTTATCCTCCAAGTTGACTTGATCCAAAGCCAAAGACTCAAGCTTTGGAATCCCTGCCAAGGCTCTCTCGAAGAACACCATATTACGCGAATCGACTTCAGAGTAAGGCTCCCCAGACGTGGGTGGTCCACAGAGTCTCAAGCTGACGAGATTTGGGAACGGATGACTTGTTCTAACTTGCGCCATTGTGGGGAGGCAGCTAATGCCAATTGGAAGCTCCGTTCCAGGTGAGCGACCGAATCGGCGCAGTGAAGGCAGAACCAAAGCGCAGACAATGGTGTCTATGTCGCCCTGCGAAGCATTGATATATAGTTGCTCGAGGGAGGAGTGTGTAAAGGGGGGTAGTGTGGGCACCGGCTGAATGGAGCGCGAGTCTGGAAAGTATTCTCTATCGACACGAAGAGCGCGGAGATCTGGTAGGAGCGAAAGGATGTCTTGGATGGTTTTCGCGTTGTCGCGACTCGACTTGCCGAGGATGTTCCAGTTGATGATATCGAGGGTCTCCAATTTCTTGAACTTGCGAATGACGTAATCGTATTGAATCCTCTCGAGCGCCACATGTTTCAAGTTTGCCGCATCTCCATAGCAGAAAGGCTTGAACTTCCGGTCCGTCGGCGAGGGTCGCTCGTCGAAGGCCCATCCCCACTTTACGTCCAAGGTCTCCAACGACGGGAGGTGAGCGTTGTTCAGTCGATCGAATATCAGTTGCCGGATCTTGAAGGGAACATCTCTTACTTGGAGGGACCGGAGACGTTGAACGTGGGGGAATATAAGGCGCATTATTGCTTTGGCGTGTTTGACGCTTGCTCCCTCGAATGGCTGCCAACCCACTTCGAGGTCAAACGGTGCATCCTTGGATCGCTCCAGCCACGCGTGGTACTTTTCTATCTTTGGGATTGGGCTCTTGAACCTCAACGAAGTCCAGAAGCCGGGGGTGTCCAGTGCGTGTTGCCTCCAAAGCCGACATACGTGGGATATTATGACGGGAAAGTCGTATCGTTTATTGCCTGTTTCCGTCCAACTGAAGATAAAGATGAGGTACAAAACGTCATATGGTAGGCCGAAGATGTGGCATGTTTGATGAGGACAGGATCGAGTTTCGAACTCTTCATCGAGGTTGTTGACCGACTCGACGTCTGGGGTGTCCGTCTCCATCCGATGCACAGTCGATGCGGGGTGTCAGTGTCGGTTTGATCAGATTGTAGGTGAGACCACTAAGTCTGTGAAAGTTGAATCGTCTGACAGACTGATGCCAGCGGGTAAGTCGGGTCCAAGGAACGAGGAGGGCGTAGACAAACAGAACCTGAACAAACCGTCCGATCACCGATCCCTCGTCTAGTTGTAGTGACGGGAGGTGTGTCAATCCCCAGTCCTACAAATCTATTCCGAGCCAATAACAACGATTCGATACAAATCTTTCATTGATATCGTTATGTTAAAGTCCGCATCTCCCCCTAGCCCATGTTCTTTCGCTTCCTCGTGAAGACTCTGGAGCCTGGGTGTGACATCGAACACGTGTACAGACTCCAAAGAGTTCGAGTTCATGCCCTCCGGGTCTCGTCGGCTACGGATCATGGCTCGCAGCTCTTTGAGTCCGAACCCGGAGCAATAGCTGATTACAAGCCTTTTCAATCGAGGACATGTCCTTGTAAGGCATAGCAAATGCTTGTTATCCTCCAGGTCCGCACGTCCCAGAATCAAGGACTTGAGCAGCGGAACTCCTACTAATGCCCTCTCCAAAAACTCTAGATAGCGCCAATCTAAGGTGGGGTGGTGGTCCTGTCCGTGTAACTGCAAGCTGATGAGATTCGGGTATGGATGAGCCTGCGCCATGGTTGGGAGGCAGCGTATGCTGATGCTAAGCTCAGCTCCGGGTTGCCCGAGTAGTTGGCGGACCGAAGGCAAAATCAAATTACAGAGAATGGTGCTTACGTCGTCTTGCGAAGCCTCGAGATCTACCTCCTCGAGGGAATTGTGTGTCAGAGGAGGCAGCAA
>WSTY01000654.1:0-13474 GCA_019633465.1 Tulasnella sp. 417 | reverse complement strand
CGCTTGGATGGTGTTTGCTTGGGAGAAGAATGGCAACTTGCGGGAGTTCATCCGGTCCGCCAAGTGGGAGCTCCCCGAACGTGTCTCATTGGTGAGTAAGACGTTGTATTTCAAGCACAGCCTTCAGACTAATGGCCTACAGATAGACGACGTGGCCATGGGACTGGGTTACCTTCATGGAAGGAACCCACCAATCTGTCACGGTGATCTCAAATCAGTAAGTCAATTAGATATCATCTCTTCGGGCGGCCTAACAGTACTTCATCGTAGCTTAACATTCTCGTGAATCTGGAGAACCGAGCGGTGATTACGGACTTTGGCTCTGCTCGTGCTGTTGATCCAGTGGCGAAAGGGACATCAACGGATGTCCAGGCTGCCCAAACTACAACTTCGCACCAAACTACACCAGACGGCCCATATGCAGAAGCGCCGACGGTTGACATGGCACCATCCGCAGAGTTCATCACACTCACAGGTCCTGCGTGGACTATTCGATGGGCAGCCCCCGAATTGTTGCAAGGAGATCTGCCTGGTTTGGCCAGCGATATTTGGGCACTGGGATGGATTTGCTGGGAAGTGCGTCGACGTCAATTGCGTCTAGCTCTTGGCGGTCGCTCAAGCTGATTGTCAACTGCTTTAGGCCGTCACGGGCAACTTTCCATTTGACCAGGAGACCAATATTGGTGTTATCGTTCGCATTACGAAAGGGAATCTTCCCAGCATTGAGAGTAACGCCCAATTTAAGCAAATTAAGGAGCTGTGCAGTTTGATGACGGAATGTTGGAAATTGGATTCGACCAAGCGACCGCCCGCTTTGAGATGCCGGCAACTACTGTCATTCATTGTAATAGTGTACGTTTTCTCTTGCATTTGACGGGTACTGACAGAGCTTTTCACAGGATCAGACCGTACCCTCGGACGGAGGGGACAGCAGGCTATCCGCAACTCGCTCCAGCGGACTTTTGCATGCTCTTGGCAGAATTCAACTAGGGAACAGCATGGCTACAGCAGCTCAGGAGTATTTTGATCAATCGCTCAAGGTTGCCTTGTCAGTTGGGGACAAACAGAATACGGCCAGGGCCCTTAACGGAGTTGGGCAGGCGTGCAGCATGAGAGATGAATATTCCAACGCCGAAGTATCGTATATTCAGGCCCGGGATATCTTCTCTCAAATCGGGGATCAACCCGGCTTTGCGCAATCGGTCAAGGCTTTGGGGGACGTCTATCTCATGCGGGATGAGTATTCCAAGGCCGAGGAATCGTACATCCAGGCCAGGGATATCTTCTCTCAAAACGGGGATAAGCTCGGCTTTGCCCAATCGATCCAGAGTTTGGGAGACGTTTACCGCTTGCGGAACGAGTATTCCGCAGCCGAGGAATTGTCCATACAGGCCCGGGACATATTCTCTCACCTCGGGAATCGAGTTGGCTTAGCCCGATCGGTCAAGAACTTGGGCGACTTGTACCTCATGCGGGATGAGTACTCCAACGCTGAAGAATCGTATATTCAAGCCCGGGATATCTTCTCTCAAACCGGGGAGCAGCTCGGATTTGCCCAATCGGTCAAGGGTTTAGGAGACGTGTACTGCATGCGGAACGAGTGTTCCAACGCCGAGGAATCGTACATCAAGGCCCGGGATATCTTCTCTCAAATCGGGGATCAAGTTGACCTTGCTCAATCGGTCAAGAGTTTGGGAGATATGTACCTCACATGGGACGAGTATTCTAAGGCCGAGGAATTGTACATCCAGGCCCGAGACATCTGCTCTCAAATTGGGAATCAACGTGGCTTTGCCCAATCAGTCAAGAGTTTGGGAGACGTGTACCGCATGCAGAGCAAGCATACCGAGGCCGAGGAATCTTATATCCAGGCCCGGGATATCTTCTGCCAAATCGGGGATCAACTCGACTTTGCCCGATCAGTCAAGAATTTGGGAGACGTGTATCTCATGCGGGACGAGTATTCCAAGGCCGAAGAATCTTACATCCAGGCCCGGGACATCTCCTCTCAAATCGGCGATCAGCTCAGCCTTGCCCAATCGGTTGACAGTTTGGGAGACGTGTACCGCATGCGGAACGGGTATCCTAAGGCGGAGGAATCGTACATCCAGGCCCGGGACATCTTTTCTGAAATCGGGGATCAACTCGGCTTTGCTCGATCGATCAAGAACTTGGGAGACGTGTATCTCATGCGGGATGAGTATTCCAAGGCTGAGGGATCGTATATTCAGGCCCGGGACATCTTCTCCCAAACTGGGGATCAGCTCGGCTTCGCCCAATCGGTCAAGAATATGGGAGAAGTGTACCGCATGCAAAACGAGTATTCTAAGGCCGAGGAATCGTACATCCAGGCCCTGGATATCTTCTCTCAAATCGGGGATCAACTCGGCGTTGCCCAATCGTTCAAGAGTTTGGGAGACGTGTACCGCATACAGGACGAGTATTCCAAGGTCGAGGAATCTTACACTCGGGCCCGGGAAATCTACTCTCAAATCGGGAATCAATTCGGCCTTGCCCAGACTTTTGAAGGGATGGGGCGAGTCCACTCAGCTCGGGAAGAATATGCCATGGCTCAACAATCCTACTCGGACGCTCAACAAATATATCAAAAAATTGGAGACATGCGCTCCCTTGCCAACATATTATGGTACACGGCCTGGCTGCATTGCGATCAGGCCCAGTACGCCGCGGCTGAGTGCCATGTTCACCAAGCCTCCGTGATTTACAGTGGACTCGGCCTAGAACAAGAAGTAGAGCAGTGTGGCCGATTTCTTGAGGACCTTCGCTCACTACTGATTTAGGCATCACACAAAGGTTTTACCTTCCTCCGTCGTCGGAGCTATCCTATCGCTGTATCTTGATCGTGCGGTTCCTCTAGTCGGCTTCCTTGCCTTCTTGCACACTGCATCTCCCTTTTCTTGCTAATTCTAACTCACTACGAGATCGTTATGCTTCGTCTCTTGGTATTTAAATACTGCTTCCCAAACCAAGAACCAAAAAATTAACTGCGTTGAGAGGGATGTCCCTGAAATAATTACACACTCTAACACCCTCGGATGGGGATGGGAGGCCCCAGAATTCCACCTGCGCCACCAAGGCTCGCACAAGTTCCAGTCAGTTTCATTCGCATAAGGCTTTCGCTGCATCTGGTTTTGACAGGACAGGTTTTGGAGCATCGATTGGAACTCACGGCGTTCAACCCGTACCTAAATTGACACCTAGAAGCTGCACCCACCCAACCCCTCACACATCCCCGGCACTGTCTTCACAGTGCCTCTTGCTTACTCGCACGGATTAAATGAGTTCGCCCGAGATCGATACAAAGTAATCCACGCTACCTAATAATCTCCTTCTAGGGGACATACCGAGGCCTGCAGAGGATACTCCTGTCCCTAGGAGTGCCTTCGAAGACGACGCGCTCTTGCTGAATTGAGGAGTTGCGCTAACAAGTAAATTTCAGTGAGTAGACACTTTGCTTCGGACTCGCTGGACACGAAGCGATCACTCCATCAGCATTGAGGATCCGCTTCCAGAGCTGAAGGTGTGCACTGCCACAAAAAAATTCACATTCTTCTTGCAGAGGTTCCCAAAGAGCTGTCTATCAATTGCCGAGCGACGATGTAGGTTTCTCGAGTAGCGGACCAGGCATACGTTGCGCCAACCTGTGGAACCTAGCAATCGATTCCGATTAATATTACCTTCACGGCTTCTGAGGCAGAACCCTGAGTATTGCCTTTATTGTGTCACCCAACCCTTCTGTAAACATCGTACGGGCCCCAAATAAGTAAAGGAATAATGAATTGCCAAACACGTTGACCGGGATCCCATGCCCGAGGAAACACATGATGGAAAGGGACTGGGCTTCGATTTGTTGTGACGTCGATGAATGCGACCAACCTGCGGCAACTGAATTAACATGCCGACGCCAGAACCCTGCGAGAAGCCCCACGCCACGGCTCCTCAACCAAGCACAGCCCCTTCGGCCGCCCCGGGCTTCGATCTCCCTCCCCGTTTCGATGCGACGATGTTTCGCCAACGCGCTCCCAGGGCCTAGCTCTCGGCGGACCGAGTCTATGCCCGTATATATAGACGTTTGTTGAACAGCTACTCTAAAAGGTATCATCTAATCCTCGACCACGTATTACCATGAACTCCCATCCGTATCTTCTCGGCGCTGCCTGCGCTGCGCCAGTCCTCTATCTCGCATTCGCCAAATGGGCGCGACCGAAGCCTATCCCTGGCATTCCGCACTACCCTATAGCATCCATTTTGGGCGACATCCCAAGGGTCACGGAGGATATGCGGGTTTATGGAAACATCTTTGATGGTGGAGGCTTCTATAACGAGGCTTCAAAACAGGAGCGCCGATTTGGCAGGTGAATTTTTTTACCATATTTCTGGTGAATGTTGGGAGTTTTTGATAAACTCTCCAATATTAGCTATTCGTTGGTCATTCGATAAATGGGTCGGGTTCGCAGATGCGCAAGAAATGGAAGACATTTTGAATAGAGCTACTCGGACGAGAGCGGTAGATCAAAGGTGAAGCTGAAGATGTTACGTAGGAGGGCCCCACCTTTCGGTAATTAATCGACTTGTTTACTCTAGCGACATCATGTTGGCCGCCTTTTCTGGGACGATTCCTTCTGGGCAAGTGTTCACCTCCTTGAAATAGATGATGCTCCTAACCAATACCCTTTTAGAATGGTCTCTTTGAAAAGCGGTACGTGATATAAATCTCCGTCGTAGCAAGGCGTGTCTAAGCATATAAAGCAGACGACGTATGGAGGAAGCACCGTCGCGTCATGAACCCTCTGATGACTTCCAAGTATCTGAAGTCCATGACTCCCGCTATCGCTGAAAACGCTCGAGTCCTCGTACGTCATCATACTCGATTCTATTTTCTTGATCGACTGACGTTCGAACTTTTAGGTGGACCTTTGGAGAAGCAAGATGCAAAGGGTCAAGTCCAAAGGGGCCACTTGCTTCTCATGTGAAGACGATTTCCGCTACGTCTCCATCGACGCAATCACTTCTATTCCCTTAGGGAAGTCTCTGGACACTATCCCCCACGCAAACAGTCCTAAAAAAGATTGGGTTCTCCACATCTCTAGATTTCAGAAAGTGTGACTTCGGAGCTCGTGAGCGCGGTTGCATCATCCTACCCTGACGGGAGGAATGTTGGGTGAGTCGTGGTGACGCATCTGATCCAATGGCTGCTTTTGAAAAGCGTCGAGATCCAGTTCAGACCTGGATCTACTCGAATGGTACGGTCGCCTGATAGGGGTGAGGCTAATCGAGTGAAGGAGATTTGGTTGCCCGCCGCGACTCATGTGAACGTGGAACCCAAAGTGATGCAGATTTACTTAGATGTGTTCTAAGGCTGCTCCACTGAACCTGGACCCGTCAATCTATAGTTGGGCAGGTGACTGCCCTTTGCAATCGGCTCGATTAAGACATATTCACGCACGTGTTTGCAACGATCAATGTTTGCGCCGTCGAATCGGATTCCCCCTTTGAGTCCACCACCACCGTACTCGATCTAACCTCAGCGCAGACATAAGGAATTCCGAGCATTACATCTCTTATCAAATTATTCTACAATGAGCGAGAGTATCGATGGGACGGAACAACCAAATCGATCAACAAGCGCCCCAGAAACCACCGGTGAAGACGACGCAAAGCGCCTCAGAATTAGCCCGGTGAGCGGTTGGCTGGTAAACACCTTTGATGGAGATTACAAAACACTAATCGTCGTTTCATGGCCCAGAGGACAGTTCTCTCATCTTTATCGCACCTCCGAATCGATCAAGCCCGAATCAAACCCATTGAGGGTCAAGCCGCTAAGGCAGGCGGGAATGCGGATGTCGAGGCAGCAATACTCGCACCAACCCCGTCCTCGAGTTCTGCAGGATCCGACGACGCAGTGTACGTGGCGATCAAGAAGCTGCGTGTTGACGAAAATACCGGTTATGATCGAGCACTTGTGGTAAGTCTTGGACGGAAAATTGACGGCGACCAACCGGAAGATCCTGACAAACCAACACCATGCTCTAAGCCATTGGCGCATGAAGTCAATCTTCTAAACGACCTGTACCACGATAATGTGGTAGAGATTGTTGGCTTCGTTGAAGACGTCGAAAATGGTGTGGCTTGGATGGTGTTTGCTTGGGAGAAGAATGGCAACTTGCGGGAGTTCATCCGGTCCGCCAAGTGGGAGCTCCCCGAACGGGTCTCATTGGTAAAAAACACCCTCGCATTTCACTCACAGCTCTCAGACTAACTGGCCACAGATAGACGACGTGGCCATAGGACTGAGTTACCTTCATGGAAGGAACCCACCAATCTGTCACGGTGATCTCAAATCTGTAAGTCAAATAAATATCATTTCCTCGCCTAGACTAAGAGTATTTCATCGTAGCTTAACGTTCTTGTGAATTTGGAGAACCGAGCGGTGATTACAGACTTTGGCTCTGCTCGTGCTTTTGATCCAGTGGCGGAAGGGACATCAACGGGTGTCCAGGCTACCCAGACGACTACAACTTCGCACCAAAGTACAACAGGCGCGGCGGATGCAGAGGCGCCGACGGTCGACATGGCGCCATCCGCAGAGTTTATCACACTGACTGGGCCTGCGTGGACTATTCGATGGGCAGCCCCCGAGCTGTTGCAAGGAGATCTACCTCGCTTGGCCAGCGATATTTGGGCACTGGGATGGATTTGCTGGGAGGTGCGTAGAAGTGGATTGTGTATGGCCCTTGTCGGTCGCTCAAGGTGATCGTCTATTGGTCTAGGCCGTCACGGGTAACTTTCCATTCGACCAGGAGACCAATATTGGTGTTATCGTTCGCATTACGAAGGGAGACCTGCCTACCGTCGAGAGTAACGCAGAATTTGAGCAAATTAAGCAGCTTTGCAGTTTGATGACCGAATGTTGGAAATTGGATTCGACTAAGCGACCGCCCGCTTTGAGATGCCAGCAACTACTGTCGTTCATGGTAATAGTGTACGGTTCCTCTTGTATTAGACGGGTACTGACAGGGCTTTTCACAGGATCAGACCGTACCCTCGGACGAAGGAGGTAGCACCTTATCCGCAACTCGCTCCAGCGGACTTTTGCATGCTCTTGGCAATATTCAATTAGGAAACGGCATGACTACTGCAGCTCAGGAGTATTTTGATCAATCTCTCAAGGTTGCCTTGTCAGTTGGGGATGAAGGGGATACCGCCAGGGCCCTGAACGGAGCTGGACAGACGTTCAACGCAAGAAATGAATATTCCAACGCCGAAGAATCGTACATCCAGGCCCGGGACATCTTCTCTCGAGTCGGGGATCAGCTCGGTTTTGCACGATCGGTCAAGGGTTTGGGAGACGCGTACCTCATGCAGATTCAGTACTCCAAGGCTGGAGAATCGTACATCCAGGCTCGGGATATCTTCGCTCAAATCGGCTATCAGCTTGGCTTTGCCCAATCGGTTAACAGTTTGGGAGACTTGTACCTCGCACAGGACGAGTACTCGAAAGCCAAGGAATCGTACATTCAGGCCCGGGACATCTTCTCTCAACTCGGGGATCGGCTTGGCCTCGCACGATCGGTCAAGGGTTTAGGAGACGCGTACCAACTGCGGAGCAAGTATTCCAAGGCCGAGCAATCGTTCATCCAGGCCCGCGACATCTACTCTCAAATTGGCGATCAGCTCGGCTTTGCCCAATCGGTCAAGAATTTGGGAGACGTGTACCTCACACGGGACGAGTATTCCAAGGCCGAGGAATCGTACATCCAGGCCCGGGACATCTTCTCTCAACTCGGGAATCAACTCGGCTTTGCCCGATCGGTCAAGAATTTGGGAGATGTGTACCGCATGCGGAGCAAGCATTCCGAGGCCGAGGAATCGTATATCCAGGCCCGGGACATCTTCTCTCAAATTGGGGATCAACCCGGCTTTGCCCGATCGGTCAAGAATTTGGGAGACGTGTATCTCATGCGGGACGAGTATTCCAATGCCGAGGAATCGTACATCCAGGCCCGGGACATCTACTCTCAAATCGGGGATCAGCTCAGCTTTGCCCAATCCGTCGACAGTTTGGGAGACGTGTGCCGCATGCGGAACGAGTATTCCAAGGCCGAGGAATCGTACATCCAGGCCCGGGACATCTTCTCTCAAATTGGGAATCAACTCGGCTTTGCCCGATCGGTCAAGAATTTGGGAGACGTGTACCTCATGCGGGACGAGTATTCCAAGGCCGAGGAATCGTACATCCAGGCCCGGGATATCTTTTCTCAAATCGAGGATCACCTCGGCTTTGCCCAATCGGTCAAGAATTTGGGAGAGGTGTACCGCATGCGGAACGAGTATTCTCAGGCCGAGGAATCCTTCATCCAGGCCCGGGATATCTTCTCCCGAGTCGGGGATCCACTCGGTTTTGCCCAATCGGTCAAGAGTTTGGGAGACCTGTACCGCATACAAGACGAGTATTCCAAGGCCGAAGAATCGTACATCCAGGCCCGGGACATTTACTCTGAAATAGGGAATCAATTTGGCCTTGCCCAGACTTTTGAAGGGATGGGACGAGTCCACTCAGCTCGGGAAGCATATACCATGGCTGAAGAATCCTACTCGGAAGCTCAACAAATGTACCAAGCAATTGGAGACATGCGCTCCGTTGCCAACATATTATGGTACACGGCCTGGCTGTATTGCGATCAGGCCCAGTACGACGCGGCTGTGCGCCTCGTTTACCAAGCGTTCACGATTTACGGTGGACTCGGCCTCCAACAAGAAGTGGAGCAGTGCAGCCGATTTCTTGAGGAAATTCGCCCACTAATAACGTAGGCATCACACAAAAGCTTTACCCCCCTATGTACATCGTCGTCGGTACCCTATCGTTGTATCTTGATTGTGCGATTCTTCTAGTCGGCCTGCCTGCCTCTGCATCGCATCTCCCATTTCTTGCTAGTTCTATCTCACGCTACGAAATCCTTATTATCAGTGTCTTGGTGAATGAATACTGCTTCCCACTTAGCTCATTGTCGTGCTGCAGGATGGTCTCTCTCACAAGCAGTAAGCCGAACATTCCAACCCAAGCTTCTAGGTATACCTAGCTACTCGCATCAGATGATGTACAGAGGAGGTATCGCCGTGTCGTGAGCCCTCTCGTGACCTCAAAAATATTTAGTTGAAAAACTAATCGGTCTTCCAGATCGAACTCTGGAAGAGGAAGATGATGAAAGCGCTAGCAAGGCCACTTGCTTCTCTTGCAAAGAAGGCTTTCACTATGCCTCAATCGATGCAATCACCTCGATCACTCCCGGGAAGCCCATGGATGCCGCATCTGATGCTCTCTCCATTGTCGAAACCTGAGACGTCGAGGTTGACGCCTACGGGGGCGCAAAATTCGACCCACCGAGCTTGCCACCTTACACCCACCTTCGGTACCTCTTTGATTGCATCGGCAATGAAACCTCCATGCCTCCGTTCGTCACCTATGTCGTACAATGGATTTTAAGATGGACTCTAAATATTTATAAACAATACAAGATGGTGAGCATATTTTCAAACTCCACTACCACGGACTCTTGGATAAGAATATAAACAAATTGTTTCGTCGGAATGGTGGCTCAAAACGAAGGGCTCCCTGGCCAAGAGGGCCTCTCAGAATGGGAGCTGCGTGATGAGATCCAAATGTACATATTGGGCGTATCTTCCTACTGTGCCACTCTCTCCCGGTATGACGCTGTTCGCACCGGGGATATCTTCGATGGAATGACGCTGACTTTTTAATAGGGCCATGATATCAAGGCTGCAGTACTTCAATGGGATGCATTTATCGTTCTGTGGGTAAATATGATCCACACGCTCAAAGACACATTTCGTACACCGCAAGATTGGATTTCTCACCTAAATACCTCAAGCACAAAGAACGTTACCCGCGAGATGATGTCTTCCCAAGAATCCCCTGATAGAATCCCCTGATATGGCAGCAAGCTGAAGCAGTTGTAGCCGAAATTTTACGGTGTACAAGTCCCAAGTGTAACTGTAAGTCTTCCTATAGGCCTCGAACAAAGGGACAATGAATTGCAAAACACGTTGACCGGGATGCCATGCCCGAGGAGACATGAAAGGGACTGGGCTTCGAATTTTTTGTGATGTCATTGAATGCGACCAACTGCGGCAACTGACATAACATGCCGACGCCAGAACCCTGCAGGAAGCCCCACGCCACGGGTCCTCAATCAAGCACAGCCCCTTCGGCCGCCCCGGGCTTCGATCTCCCTCCCCGGTTCGACGTCAAGACTGTGTGCCAACGCGCTCCACGGGCCTAACTCTCAGCAGACCGAGTCTATGCCCGTATATATATACGTTTGTTGAACAGCTACTCCAAAAGGTATCATCCAATCCCCGACCACATATTGCCATGACCTCCCATCCGTACCTTCTCGGCGCTGCCTGCGCTGCGCCAGTCCTTTATCTCGTATTCACCAAATGGGCGCGACCGAAGCCTATACCTGGCATTCCGCACTACCCTATTACATCCCTTTTGGGCGATATCCCAAGAGTTACAGAGGATATGCGTGTTTATGGAAACATCTTCGATGGTGGAGGGTTCTATAACGAGGCGTTCAAAACAGGAGCGCCCATTTGGCAGGTGAGTGATTACTTCCTCTTTTCTTTCTAATTTTCCCCGTATTCTTGGTGAATCCGGGCACTTATTTTAAACTCACTGGTATTAGCTATTCGTTGGTCCATTCGATAAATGGGTCGGGTTTGCGGATGCGCAAGAAATGGAGGACATCTTGAATAGAGCTACTCGGACGAGAGCAGTGGATCAAAGGTGAAGTTGAAGATGCTACGTAGGGCGGCCCCACCTTTCGGTAATTAATCGGCTCGTTTCCTCCAGCGACATCATGTTGGCCGCTTTCTCTGGGACGATTCCTTATGGGCAAGTGTTCAGCCCTCCCAAATAGTTGATGCTCCTAACCAATACCCTTTTAGAATGGTCTCTTTGAAAAGCGGTACGTGATATCAATCTTCGTCGTAACGAGACGTGACTAACCTTATAAAGCAGACGACGTATGGAGGAAGCACCGCCGCGTCATGAATCCTCTGATGACCTCCAAGTATCTGAAGTCCATGACTCCCGCTATCGCTGAAAACGCTCGAGTCCTCGTATGTCCTCACACTCGATTCTATTTTCTTAATCAGTTGACTTTCGACCTTCCAGGTGGACCTGTGGAGAAGCAAGATGCAAAGGGTCAAGTCCAAAGGGGCCACCTGCTTCTCATGTGAAGATGACTTCCGCTACGTCTCCATCGACGCGATTACTTCTATCGCCTTGGGGAAGTCTCTGGACACTATCCCCCACGCTCTCTCCAAAATTGAAACCTCGGACATTGAGATTGACAGATACGGTGGCGCCGCATTCCATCTTCCTAAACTGCCTCTATACGAGTCCCTGCGGTATTTGTTTGAGTGCATCGGAGATGCTACCACCTTGCCAGTCTTCATAGCGTACATCAAGCAACAAACTCTCCGGTACACGCCCACCTTCCGCAAGCATTATAAATACGTCATCGATCACATTTTTAGGTAACCATTCCATGCAAGAAGCCTAATTCGAATACTCACGATTTACGGAATAGCTTCGTGGCTGAGGCACGGCAAGCCGTTAAAGAGGCCAGGGCCCTAAGCGAAGAATACGAAGCCAAATCTCTCGTTGGGATGGTCGCGGAAAAGGAAGGGTTACCTGATCACGAGAGCCTTCACGAATGGGAATTACGAGATGAGATCATGGCCTATATCTTGTGGGTGACGATCATCGGCTCTCCACGACGCTTCCCATAAATGACCTTCTCGCAGTGCTGTGAGCACAGGTCTACTTGACTCAATAATCAATGCTGATTTTTCAATAGGGGCATGATACCACGGCAGCGGCGCTTCAATGGGGGTAAGTTTGATCGTTGTCGTTGAGCCCGAAGCGTGGATTGACGATAACCTCTTTCTATGTCAGTGTGAAGTTCCTTACTGAGAACCCGAGCGTCCAGAAGACCCTTCACGACGAGCTAGTCAATGCACTCTCAGATTCGCCTGAGAGCAGACCAGTGACGTTCGATGAGATGATGTCTCCGGAAAAGACCCCTTATCTGGAAGCAGTCATATCGGAAATCTTGCGGTGCGCCAAGGTTGCTGCCGCTTCCAGCAAGCAAAGTAAGCTTATGTTCCATCATACGCCGATACCTCCCTGCCCGTGTTGACACGCTGTTTACTAGCTACCGAACAAGTGGAGCTTTTGGGCACCGTCATTCCTCCTGGGACCAGCATCGCCTGGTGCACGCACATCGCTTGCGATAATGCCACGGTAGCCAACGAGGCTAAGCTTCGCGCTCTTGATCCCGTTCGCTCAGAGACCTCGAGAAAGAATGGGCTTGGAGGCAGAGGATTGTGGACGACGCCTACCGATAGGTTTGAACCTGAGCGGTGGATCGCGTTCGATGAGAAGACCGGCCAGAAAACGTTCAATCCTCGAGCTGGTTACAGCTTCCCATTTGGCGTTGGGCTGAGAAGCTGCGCAGGAAAACAACTTGCGGTACGTGGACCCCGATTGGCATTGTGTTTCAGCCCAGTCGCTCATACATAACGGTTTGCATATAGGTCCTGGAACTAAAGATTTACATCGCAACTTTAAATTTGGCTTTCTTCTTGGGTGATGTGCCAAAAGAACTCTCAAGTCATCGAGCAAAGATCCAAATTTCTCGAGTCCCGGATCAGACCTACGTTGCCCCGACCGAATGGAACTAATCTCTGGGTTGTGAGTCTGTTACGTGTAATAGAGATATTTTCATGCCACTTTTGAGCGTCGCTGCTCCTCTCCGCCGTAGTTCCCGCCTGCCAAGTCGAGGATACTGGCATAAGTGGAATGTACTGGGTGAGGGTGGTGACGCGGAAGCTAGGTGTGACATACGATGTGACACTCGGGATGTTACGGGTCGTGCCCAACTCCCCAGGGCCCAGGCTCACCTCTCAGTGTACCCGCCTTTCATGAATAGGGGCCACGCAGCTTTACATGCATTCTATGGTGGCGGGTGAAAGCCACTGATAGATGATACGATCCTATTGGGTAAAAGGTCCCTTCAAGCAGCTAAGACCATCCGTGGTTTCATGACGTTAGTCGTACAGGTACGCTGAGCCTGTTTTGTATCCCAAGAGTACGGGATACTACTATCCCTGGTCAAGGAGCGCGATGAAATGAAGCACGTATTCGGTGCAGCGTAGCCCAGGCGTCGACCGACTTTCGATAGATGCTGTCCTTTTTCGGCAGCCCGGCGGCAATCAACAAACCGAGATTGCCTGCCGCAAATCGGATGCACCGGTGAAATTAAATCCTTCTTCCCCCCTCTGGGAGTATAAGTATAACGGCCAAGCAGAAACCACCCACGAACTCCTGTACCTCGCTCCATGTCCTCCCACCCGTATCTTC
>WSTY01000653.1:0-16029 GCA_019633465.1 Tulasnella sp. 417 | reverse complement strand
TCCCTAACCAGCCATAGTACCTGATTGTACCCCACTCCTGTTGTTATGCATGACCCGACATAATGCATAGCCATTTTCGTCCACCGAGGCCATGCAATATAGGGGGTGCAACTGTAGATTCAAATGTATCTAATTAGCATATAAATTTGGGGCCGTCATGACCTTATTGTCGACGTCCCCTTTCTACCCCCCCCCCCTTTATTCTGATACTGCCCTCACGCGCACTTAATCATCTAATGTGATACTTAGACCTAATTCCGCCCGTTCTGCGTGAGACTCAAACAATAATCCTGCGGAGTTCAGCATGACACTCAAACGACCTGCCTCTTATTGTGTTAGATAAGATAACCCCATGTGACTTCCTAATTCGGAAATCATGCTGTCGCATTCTCTTGAGACACACAACACCCCCTTCTCCCTTTCGCCCACCTCTTAAAAAGTCTCACGACTTGTAATACTAGATACACCATCTACTAATACAAATCACAACCTAACTGCGCAGTCACGCAAGTTCTATTAATTGCGACTCCCTTTTGCGACTTGTCTCCCTCTCGAGTGCGAGATGCCACAGCGCGTTCCACACCTCCTCTCGCAACACCCAGCCACTTGACTCGACACCCTTCGACTCTCTCGCCACTTCCATTTAGGGCTAAATAACAGGTACAAATATATATTAAGAACTACCAACTAATTACTTTACAGACCTAGAATACCCTAATTCAATACGTCTCCCACGCAGCAAGTAGACGATCCCACGGTCAGCTTTATCTTTAGCACACGTCACACTTATACTGTACTTAACAGTCGCTCAGTGAATGGGGTGAAAGGGATTAGAAATGTTGGGCTGGTTTCCCAAATAAGGCCGGCCCAAAGAAAGGGAGTTTAACTATTAATTGCAAGTATTAAATCCAGAGTGCTTACACAGTATTTGCAAGAACAAAACAAGAAAACAGAAACTTATTTGTGTAGAGAAGGTAGGCAAGGAATCGTTAAATGGTACAACCAGGGGGGAAGGGGTCACATGGATGCAATCCCTCAGTTCCCTAACATATAAATTGGAATTCCATGCTATACTCTAGTATATATTCCCTTCCAAATATTGCTATATATTCTGGATAGGCGGTATATATCAAAATTGGTTTTGCTGATGAAGCCTTATCTGACACCCCTTAACTCATAACACCCCTTGTGTGTGTCAGGTTCACTGTGCGGGCTTAGGTCCCAGAGGTCGAGGGTGGGGTCAGCTAGTTCGGTGGCAGTCTTCCCACGCAGCAGGGAAGAGCAGAGGGAAGGGAAGGGAAGGGACGATGGCAACAGAGTGTGGATCGTTGTGATGACTATTGTGGTAGATGACAAGGTTGCTGCGTTGGAGATTCAACAGCTCCAACGACAGAGGTTTATATACATGAGATTGAGCGGCATAAGGAAGTCCGTATCTCTCAGCAACACATGTAGCTGATCCATGCATGAGTAAGACATCAGTCAGATAGAAGCTGCCAAGTGAGACAGAAGCAGCTGCGGAGGTCATGGGGTTGCTGTGTTGGGATTCCCCCAACTGTCCCTTGATGTCTATGCTGTGCTGAGGTCAGCTCAGTCTTTAACGGACTTAGCTTGGTCACCCAGTCCTGGGTTACCTAAGCTGAAGTGTTCGGTCCGACGGAGAGGTGGAGTTGATTACATAAGCCGGAGTTAAGCTCAGAGATATGTGGAATAGGTTCCCAGACCCTGGTTCTATGGTAACTCCGACAGTGAGCATCTATACCACAAGTCCAGCAGGATAACAGAACCAACTACCAATTAGATCTATTAGAATACAAAGATCACTTACTGTCCGATCTCTGGAATAAGAGATCACACCATTGTCACTGAACTCATTTTCGCCATCACAAAAGCTCTTAAATTCCTTATTTGAAAATAACCCCAAGAGCTCACCACTCTCCAAAGGCGACTCATTGACACATTCAAGCAGTATCTTATTTGCATTCATACATGAATGTGAAGGGCTCTCAATCAAGTCCACTCCGGCACTTTGCCTAATCTGGCAACACCAGACTGCTCTGCATCACACTTGTGCTACCCTCCTTCCCTCTTCCTTTCCCCTAAGCTCCACCTTGTAACACAAATCATAGAATAATACAATTCTAGTCCTAGAGCTAAGTAGTGTATATTCAACTAACTAGCATTACTATTATTTCTTTTTGTGCTCCCATGTGGCAACTTCCTGCTCCCACAGTCAGCTTGCTGCTCCCAGCTACTGATTCACAAGAGCTTGGTGGTGGTCAAATCAACATATCTGGTGCTCCCACCTAAATGATACCTCCTGCCATCTGTGAGCTTACAGGACTGCACTTCAGGTGTCCAACCTGGGTCCACACATCTGTTAGAAGTAATTCACAATCCTCATGCATTTCTTCAAGGAGACTGGTACCTAGGACCCCCAAGACTTCTAGTATATCAACAAGTACAATCAACTATCCAAGCATCAAAGCCACGTTCCATTGGAGGGGTGCTTTACCCAATGAGTGCTTGTCAGCTTGCTCATTGCAGGTAGTCAGTGAGAGAGTGCAGCGCAACAGAAGTCCTTTGCCAGCTCCATTACAGCTGTTTGCGCTAAAGTTGGCACAAACAGAATATTAGGTACTTATCAGCCTGTTTTCACACTGAGTGTCAGTGATGCCTAAATCAGAGCCACCACCCAGCGCTGCCTCCACCACCGACCTGCTCACCTGTTCAAGCCATACCACTCTGATGTCGCTGTCACGGGACCGTGGGAATCGCTGTTGGCGACCTTGCACTGTCCCCTGCCTCCCTTTGACCGACACTGTAGCTAGAATAAATAGTTTTTCGTTTCCTTTTTCTTCTTTTCTTTTTGTTTCATATCTTTCCCTTGTCTGAATGTACAGCCGATAGATAGATACTAATTAGAATCCATGTAAAATCCACCTTATTTTGGGAAGCGGCACAACAATGCCAGAAGCCATGAGACCATTTGCCAAGATTCCACATGGAACTCAACAAATTGCACTTAGGAACATCCTTCTGCTAATAGACTACTAACTATAATACAGAACTTGGTCGCTATCCAAAACAGTGATTAAGCACGTTGTTAAGTGTCAGTGTGACATGCGCTAAAGATAAAACTGACCGTGGGATTGTCTACTCATTGTGCAGGCTTGTATTGAAAGTAAGTAAACCTGTAAAGTAATTAGTTAGTAGGTAGATTAATATATTCGTACCTAATTTGTTAATGAATCGAAAGGCGGTGTACGAATGAGGAGTCAAGGGTATTCAGAGTCGAGTGGTGGGGAGGCGCAAAGAGGCGTGGGAGCCCTTTGTGGTGTCTCGTGCTCGGAAGGGAGGCTGGTCGCGGGGTCGGTTGCGATCAATAAGACTCACGCGATTTCCTAAGATTTGTATTCGTAAATAGCTTATCTAGTAATACAAATCACTAAACTCTAACTAAGAGGTCAGCAGAAGAGGTTGTCACATGTCCCGAGAGAACGCGACAGCATGATTACCAAATTAGGAAATCACATGAGGTTATCTTATCTAATGCAATAAGCGGCGGGTTGTTCGAGTATCACACTGAACAGGTGGAATTGGGTTCGTTTATCACACTGAACAGGCAGGATTGAGTGCACATCAGGGCGGTATCAAAATAAGGGGGCAAAAGGGGGACGACCGACAATAAGCACATGTCAGCCCCGTATTTATATGTTAATTAGCTACATTCTAAAGTAATGTAGAACTAACTATAATATTTGCACATGTTCCTTTGGGAACAATGCACCTTCGCTTGCGATTCACGAGGCTTGGCAAGCCGCTGAACATGGTCATGTGACCTTGCGCGCTAGTTCACCAAATTCGGCATAAGCCCGATTCTGGTACTAGATTAGGTTAACTATTAATAGAATACTACTAATTCTAAAAGCAATTCGTGTTAAGTGTCAGTTAGACACACGCGAAGGTACATCCTACCGTGTGAGTTTCGACTTGTTGCGCGGGTTTCGTATTGAAGTAAGTAGAACCTGTAATGTAATTAGTTGGTAGGTAAAATATATATTATTTGTACCTGTTCTAATAATAGTCTGAAGGGGTATTGAGTATAGGAGTCGAGCAGTATAGAGTCGAGTGGTAGAATGTGGCGAAAGGAGGCGTGGGATTGCTTTGTGGCGCCTCGCGTGCGTGAAGGAATCGGATCACGAGCAAAGGTTCGCGATTACTAGGACTCGCGTAATTACTTAATTAAGCGGCGAGTACTTTAGATAATAGTATCTAGTACAAGATTTGCGTGTAACTAATTAAGTAATTGACGAGAAAGGGGAGGTGTCACGTGTCTCAAGGGAACGCAACAGCGCGATTTCTGAATTAGGAAATTACGTGAGGTTATCTTATCTAACGCGATAAGATAAGCGGGTCGTTCAGGTTTCACGCTGAACTTGGTGGGATTATTGTTTGAGTGTCACACAGAATGGGCGGAATTAGGTCTGAGTATCACGATAGACGGGCGGGATTGTATGCGCGCAAGGGGCAATATCGAAATAAGAGGGTAAAAAGGGGACGACCGACAATAAGGTCACGTCGGCCCCGTATTTATACATTATTTAGCTACTTTCTATAGTAATCTAGTAATATCTACAATGTTCGCGTATGTTCCTTGAGGAACAACACGCCTTTGCTTGTGGTTCGTGTTACGGAACTGTGGGAATCGCTGTCGGCGACCCCACACGACATACCCGTACTAGAAGTAGCGGGTTAAGACTAAGTCTTGCCCCCTCCTTCTAGTCCCTTTCTTTTTCCTTTTCTTTTTCTTTTTCTTGTTTCTTTTTCAAGTACGCGAATCGAACCATGTAATTAGATAGAATAAACGTTCGTTCGCGAGAGATTTGGGAAACCGGCGCGACAACGCCGGAATCTTCGCGACGATTCGCCGAAGCTCCACGATGAGCTCGACGAATCATGTCTAGCGTTAGTATTCTATTAATAGGTATCTTACTCTAGTACTAGAATCGGGACTTTGCCCGAATTGGGCTATAAGCGCCCAGATCACATGACCCCGCTCGGCGGTTCGCCGACCCTCGCGAATCACAAGTAAAACGCGTATTGTTCCCAAGGAACATACGCGAATACTATAGTTAGCGCTAGAATAAACTAGAATGTACCTAATTAGCATATAAAAACGGGGCTGTCGCGACCTTATTGTCGGCGTCCCCTTTTTACCCCCCCCCTTACTTGACATTTGCCCCTTGCGTGCATTCAATCCCGCCCGTCTAGCGTGACACTTAGACTCAATTCCGCTAGTTCTGCGTGATACTCGAACACTAAGCCCGCGAGTTCGGCGTGACACTCGAACGACCCGCTTATCTTATCGCGTTAGATAAGATTAACCTCACGTGATTTCCTAATTCGGAAAACGCGCCGTCGCGTTCCTTCGAGACACGCGACACCTCCCCTCTCCGTTAATTACTTAGTTTAGTAATACACGAATCCTATGATAGATACCACTATCTAACGGATTCTCGATCTAATTAAGTAATTGCGCGAGTCCACTGGTCACGACCCTCCACTCGCGACTAGCCTCCACCTCGCGCACAAAGCGCCACAGCGCGTTCCCACGCCTCCTCTCGCCACACCCAACAGCTCGACTCGACGCCCCTCGACTCCTATACCCTGCACCCCTTCCGTCTATTATCAAATCAAGTACGAATAATATTCATTTTACTAACTAACTAATTACTTTACAGGCTCTAGCTAATTTGATACGTAGCCCGTGCGGCGAGCATAGAATCTCCCACGGTCAGTTTACCCCTTCGCGCGCGCTAACCAGGCACTTAACAGTTCGCGAGGTTCAGCGAACCGCTGATTGCAATCACGTGACCCATGCGCTAATTACCGAATCTGGGCAAAGGGCTGATTCCATCGATAATGTAAGCGAACTATTAATAGAATATCGTTTCTGATAGTGATTTGCTGAGCTTGACGTGGAGCTTTGTCGAATCGTTGCGTATCTTCTGGCACCGTCGCACCGGTTTCCCAAATACGGTAAGCACACGGCGGAGGCACTTTATGAATTCTAATTAACATCTAGCTACCGGCCGTACCACAGGACAAGAGGAAGATGTAAAGAAAGAAAAGAAAAAGATGAAAGAAATATTATCTATTCGACGGTACTGACAGGGGGAAGGGGGTAAGCACGAAGTTGCCAGCAGAGATTCTCGCGGTCCCGTGACAATTCGTCGAGTTCTTCATGGGGCTTCAGTGAATTGTTGCAAAGGTTCTGGCATCATTGCACCGGTTTCCTAAATAAGGTAATGCTTCACTGTGGTCGGACTAGTGGGATTCTAATTAAGTCTAGCTATCAGCCTTACATTGGGACAAGAGTTAGACAGAAGAGGAAAGAAGGAAAAAGAAAGAAAAAGAAAGAACATGAAAATGCCATCTACGGCATTGTTTGAAGGCAGGGTGGGGGCAACGCGGAGTCGCCGATGGCAATTCCCACGGTCCCGTGACATGCGTGAACACGTGACTGCATTCGGTTGGTTTGCCATGCCTCGCACCTTACAAGCAGAAACACAATGTTCCCCAAAGAACATATGCGAACATTGTTTCTATGCATGCCGTTCAGGTTTCATAATGGAGTAGATAGCACCTGTAAAGTAATTAGTTATTAGGTAAAATGATTAAGACTTGTACCTGATTAGCTTTAGACCAAAAATGGAAATAATAGAAGAGTTGAGGGTACCAAATCGAGCGGCAGAGGGCGGTGAGAGCGGGGCGTGGGAACGCATGGTGGTGTCGGGCTTGAAAGGGAAATCAAGTGTGGCAGGCTCAGTTGGGGTAT
The DNA here is from genome assembly GCA_019633465.1 of Tulasnella sp. 417. Taxonomy (NCBI): domain Eukaryota; kingdom Fungi; phylum Basidiomycota; class Agaricomycetes; order Cantharellales; family Tulasnellaceae; genus Tulasnella; species Tulasnella sp. 417. The sequence goes on along the minus strand of WSTY01000653.1, from coordinate 9,188 downwards.
TTGGTGCGATTACTACTATGGGTAGCAATTCGGTTCATAGATAAAGTTATCTAGTATTACGATTTGCATATGCCTAAGCAGAGAAACCGACTGAAAGGAGCAGGTGTCACATGCCTCGAAGGGAACGCGGCATCCCAATTGCTGAATTAGGAAATTGCGAGGGGTTACCTTATTTAATGCAATAAGCTCAGCAGGTCATTCGGGTATCACGTGGAGCTAGCGGAGTTAATGTTCTAGTATCATGCTGAACTAGCGGAATTGGGTGCACATGAGGGCAATGTCAAAAATAAGGGGGAAGAAGGGGACGTTGACAATAAGGTCGTGTATACCCAAATTAGCTACATTCCAGTCCATTCTAGTATTATCTATTGTATTCGCATACGTTCCTTGGGAAACAACATACATTCGCTTGCAGTTCGCAAGGCTCGGCAAACCGCTGAACGGGGTCACATGGCTCACACCTTTCTTGCCAAATCCGGGTAATACTTCAATTCCAGTAACTAGGTTTATCTTTAAGCACAATTTGTCGAGACCTTAGTGGAACCTCGGCAAATCGTTGCGAAACCTCTGGTGCCGTTGCGCCGGTTTCCCAAATAAGGTATTCTCACGGCGGGCTGGGACAAGTGAATTCTACATAAGTCTAACTATCAGTTGCACTACGAATGAGAGATAGACTAAGAAAGAAAATGAAAAGAAAGAAAACGAAAAGAAAATTCAAGCTAATTCTAGATATGTCGTCAATTTAGGATGAGAGGGGCGGGGCAGCGCGTAGCCGCCGTTGGCAATTCCCATGGTCCCATGACACGTGGGTAGCTGTTCACTCCGATGTGAGAGGTCACGCGCAGATGAGTGTGCGAGAGCATATGATTTTTCTGATGGTTGGAGGAAAAGCTAACTAGACAAAAAGGAAACCAACTAGCTACTTATATCTACGACGCTCTGTTCAGTTCTTAGGTAATGAAAAAATTTCGTGGTGCAGCTGCGCATTGGATTATCCTATGGTGTGGCAAAATTTCGTGTCAGCGATAGATCTAGCGGGTCTTCGGAGCTTTCAGGTAAGGTGGCCCGCCGCCTTACATTCACCGACCCCTTAGTCAGAGCTTTGCAATTTGTATAACTAGATAGATTATCTACGACTACTAATCGCAACCTAATTAAGCAATTGCGCGAATTCTATTGATTGCGACCCTCCTTGCAATCAGCCTCCCTCTCAAACGCAAAATGCCACAGGACGTTCCCACACCTCCTCTCGCTGCACCGACAGCTCAACCTCAAGTACTCCTTCATCAGGAAAATGGGTCATTGGTATAAAATGCTTTGAAATGCTATGAAATGCTATGAAATGCTATGAAATGCTATGAAATGCTATCTAGCATCTATTGCAATGTATCAGTGTATAGCACTTCATAGCAGCATATCCATCTCTAATTGGTATATATGATATATACGTTCCCATAGCACGTTATTGCACTTTATTGTAGTGTAGTAAAATATTGCATTTTATATTCTGTCATATCATGCCAACAAAGAGGCAGTTTGAAATTGATGGCAAAAGTGGAGCTGATGTAAGGGTGGGGATCAATAGTGAGCCTTGAAGCAAGGGTGGGTGAAAGGCACAGTCAACAGTGAGGGTCAATATCGATGGTGAGCATGATGCAAAAATACCGATATAGAATGCTATGTTGCTACACCAATATTTATTGCTATAATATGATATACAGTGATATAAATTAAGATTCTGTGCTATACTCTGCTATATATTCCCTTCCAAATTTATAGCAGATGTATGCTATATATTCTTGATAGGTGGTATATCCCAAAAGTGTTTTTGCTGATATTGACTCTTTATACCATTTCCCTTTGCGATCAGTTGACCTACAAGGTACAAATAATATTCATTATATCTTCTGACTAATTACTTTACAGAATCTACCTATTTTTGATACAAGATCCGCGCTACAAGTAGAAAACTCCCATGGCCAGTTTTACCTTTCGCAAGCGCGAACACCGCCACTTCATATCATTCCCATATTCTCCTATACTCCTTGCACCCCGGTCCTCACAGCCTAGCCCCCCTCAAGCCACCACCTTTTGCCTCCGAATTTCACACAACTCAACACAAGATACCTGTCAAGGGGTCTGCAGTAATTCTGTTCAAGTTCGTCTTGAAACCTTGTTCAGCCTGGAGCAAGCTGAAGGAGATGCAGCTCCATGTCAGCTCCAGGATGGCTCCATGAGCTGAGCTCTTCCAAAACAAACCCGACAGGCCAGTTTGTGATGACCTCCTCCGTTGCATCGCTCCGTCCACCTGTCCCACGCCACCCTCGTTTCGCCCTCGAGGATTGACTGCCTTTCGACGCGTCAGCGCCTCATGCTCACCACCTGTCGTTACACATTCGCTGACTGATAACCTCATGTAAAACGCTCACTGTATTCGTCATTCGTTTAGTCATGGACATTCTAGAATAGTCTTTCGTTGAGTATTTAAACCCATAGGAATGAGGAGGGTTGTTCCTCATTCCACCTCTCGTCTACTCAATCCAAGTATCCCCTCGACCATCGTGCTAGTGTGAGGACCTCGCCTAGTGATCTCCCTCTGTTTACCATCATCTACGAAGAGCGCCTTGCTACCCTTGACCCAAGTTGTGACATGGTTCTTGGAGTTCGACGGTTGCTTGGGCAGGGCTCAAGCTCATTTCCGTAGACTTCCCCTGTAATATCAGTGACTTCATTAAAAGGGCAGCCCTTTTTTGCGCTTACCCTGTCGTCAATGACCTGAGTTATCTGTTTGTCTCAGTGGAGACGCAGTCCATTTATAAAGCAGCTTTTCTGCGTCCTTCAAGGTCGTCCTCCCCAACCTCTTCCTTCCCTCTTACCCTCTAGTGGACGATGAGTAAGTCAGTCTCCAGAAATATTTTTTTCCTTATACTATTACCTCCACAGGTAGGCAAGTGCTGCCTTGTGCACTCAAGGTGTCTGAACAGACAGTCCAGGGGTGGGCTCGCATCGCAGGGCCGTTGGCGGGAGTCGGAGGTGTGATGACCTCACCACATGTCACAACAAAGGTCAATATGCCAAACCCAGGATCCACTCACATTCCCACGACTACCCTGCGTTCCCATAACTTTCGCCCTCGATCGCATCGTCGCCTCACCTTCACCACACACTCCTTACTCATCCCCTCATGTACCCCATGTTTCTCTTACTCATTCGACGCGTCAGCCTTTCCTTGATGTTCTACCACATTCTTTACTATTCTAGGATATTCTAGTCACAGCCACTCTTTAGTATTTAAGCACAGCGGAATGAGGTGGTTTGTTCCTCAGTCCGCCTCTCGTCTATTACAATCCAATAGCCCCTTCGACTTTCGTGCCATTCTGATTACGATCGGGTGGTGACCTCTCTCTGTTAACCAAAGTCCAAAGCCATAGTCCCACAGTCCACAGTCCCACAGTCCAGATACACCCTGCTCGGTCTACCTTGCTAAAGATCGTGACATTAGGTGGAATCTCTCCACGAGTAGCCCGTATCCACCGTTCATGCCAAAGGTCCCTCAACGCCAAAGTACAATGAAACTCAGCCCAGAAACCGCCGAATACCTCCAAAAACTACAAGATATTAAGGAAGAACACCAAGTCCTTGACCTCATCAAACCACAGCATCAGTACCCTGTGACCTCCAAAGTTTTCACTCCCGTCGTCTACCTCAACAGTCGTAGCAAGCCATACAACTTCAAGAAAAGAGCAGCCAAAGCTACCAAACGTACCAGGATCGATATCACTCACTGCCCCCCAGCTACTCTTGCCTTCCTCATCGATAACTTCCCCAAGTCAGATATCTCCTTCTCACGCACCAACCTCTTGATCCCCTACCTCCCAACTACTGAAGCACTGACCAGAGCCTATCAAGTACTACCCACCGATACCATAGTCGAAACCGACAGCGTATGAGCAACTTCCCCTCGCTGCCAGCATCATTCAGACTACCCAGAACAGCCTCCGCCCCAAACACACCAAACACCACCCCTGTTCCCCTACCAATGGGATCTGGCCAAGGAACCACCAACGTCGGGTCGACTACCTCAGCTCCGGCACAATCCACCTCGACCCCAGCACAGACAAGCAACACATCAAACCCCACTAGCACCTCAACAATGCAGCCCAGCGTAAACCCACAGATAACCCTCCAAGGCCTAGGCATCGACCCAGCCCTAATCGTGACCATCATAACCGCACTGCAAGCAGCAAGCATAGGCACACAGGCTCAAGCCACTGCCACCAAGTCCACCAAAGTCAAGATCAAGGAGCCAGAAACATACAATGGAAAAGGTCGAGGAGGCGAAGCTGATCGATTCGTCCTCGCCTGCCAAAACTACTTCCGGGCACGATCAAGCGATTTCCCTGACGACGAAACCTGCGTCCAAGTCGCCCTCAGCTACCTAACCAACACCGCGCAAGCATGGGGAGATGTCATCCTCCGAGACCTACTAGGAGCACAGGCCCTCCAAGCCTCCATCAACTGGGCCCAATTCAGGAAGGAGTTCCTCGCCGCCTTCGGGGACCCAGACAAGGAAGGAACCGCTACCAGGAAGCTCGAGGACCTCACACAAGGCAACAGACCAGTCACCTCTTATATTGCCGATTTCCGACGCCTCAAGGTGGACATCCCTTGGAACGAACAAGGGTTCATGCATCAGTTCAGGAAGGGCCTGAGGGCAGATATCAAGGATGGGATGGTCTACCATAAGAAGCCAACTACGCTGGAGGAATACATCGAACTTGTCAGGCAGATTGATGATCGAATCTGGGAACAAAAACAAGAGAAAGCTGGAGATAGCAACCCTCACCCCCAACCCCAACCACGACCACAACCACAACCGCAGCCCAGACCACAAGCCCCCACTCCCCAAACCACAACCAACGCCCCTAATACCTTTGCTCACACCCAACCAGTCCCTATCCATATCGACGCATCCAGAAAAGGGAAACCTTCACCCGAGGAACGAGAGCGACGCAGAAGGGAAGGCTTGTGTTACTACTGCGGAGAAAAGGGTCACACCACCACTGCCCATCGCCCCAGACAAGGAGCCGTCAAATATTATCCTCAAAGTTTTTCTGCTCCTAGCCCCTACAATCCCTTCCAACGGGCCCCAGTCATTGCCGCCACCAACCAAGAACCTCACATCCGCAATCCCTTCTGCGCTCCTATGTCCCCTGCTCCCCCCAACAACTCCTTCACTGTTTCCATCGCTCCTCAGTCCACCGCCAACTCCGATAATACCCAGCAGGATTTTTCCCCCAACGCGTAGTGACTGTGCCACCACGCGTTCAAAGGTCTCAGCTCTTAGGTACTGATCATGTAAACCCCATGCCGAATAAGACCCGTATGATGCCCCTCGACCCCTCGACACATCTGATCGTACCTACTGAGCTGAGCACCGACCAAGTCACAGCATTCCCCACTGCCATGATTGATTCAGGCGCCACTTCCGAATTCATTAATAAGGCTTTTGTTGAACGAAACCAACTCCCCACCTGGAGAAAAGAATTTCCACGCTATCCTGCAGCAATCGATGGGCGATCCCTAGGGGTTATTGACCAAGAAGTCTGAGGAGAACTCCGTATGGGGAATCACCTGGAAAGGGTAACCCTGGATGTCGCTAATATTGGACGACACGCAGTAATCCTTGGTGCACCATGGCTCCATCGCCATAACCCAGAAATCGACTGGAGGACTCGACGAATCGCCTTCCGTGACACTCACTGTTCCCATAACTGCCTTGACACCCCAGCCGACGTCCTAGGAAAAGCAAACGGACAGCCTGATCGTCTGGAACCCCCACCCGAAGTATCCGAGCTCCCGCCAGTCGACTTGGACACGATCGCTGGGACAGAAAGCGACCTTGATGTCATCACAGGAACGAGCATCTCGGCCAAGATCGCAGCAGACCATCAGAAGGAGGTTAAACCCCTGGAAGAGGTCGTACCGACCGAACTCCAGGAATTTCTTGATGTCTTCCAAGAGCCAACCCTGGATCACGCCCTTCCACTGCATCGGCCGTATGACTGCAAGATCGACTTCATCGAAGGTGCGACACTCCCAAAGCCAGGAGGTCTCTACCAAGGGTCAGCGAGCGACAACGAGGAACTCAAGAAGTGGGTCGATGAGAACCTAGCTAAGGGATACATTCGCGAGTCCAGGTCTCCAGTGGCGTCCCCTTGTTTCTTTGTCAGAAAGAAAGATGGGAAAAAGCGACTGGTCATTGACTATCGAAAGATCAACGACATCACTGTCAAGGACCAGTACCCAATCCCGTTGACCTCTGAGCTTATCGACCGACTCCGGGGAAAGAAGTGGTTTACTAAACTTGATCTCCGCTGGGGCTACCACCTCGTCCGCATTGCACCAGGAGACGAGTGGAAGACTGCCTTCAAAACAAGGTTTGGGCTCTTCGAATGGACCGTCATGCCCTTTGGACTCTGCAACGCCCCTGCCATCTTCCAACGATTCCTCAATAACATCCTACATGACCTATTGGATGAATTGGTAGTGAACTATCTGGACGACACTATGCCCACTACGGAAACCAGAGAAGAAAACGTCCAAGTCACCAAAGAGGTTCTCCGCAGACTTTGAGCCAATCACTTACATTGTCGACCGGAAAAATGCGAGTTCTTTGTCAACGAAACCGAATACCTGGGACTCTGGATTGACCAAAACAGCATCTCTATGGACAAACACAAGGTTGAAGCGATCAAAGAGTGGCCTGCCCCAAAGAATGTCAAAGACATCCAGACCTTCTTGGGCTTTGCAAACTTTTATCGACGATTCATCAAGGACTTCGCCAAACTATCCATCCCTATCATCAACCTCCTCCGGAAAGATACCAAATGGGAATGGTCAACAGATTGCCAGGACGCTTTCGACACCCTCAAGGAACGTTTTGTCACCGCTCCCGTCCTTGTCCACCATGACCCTAATCTCCCCTTGATGGTCGAAACGGACGCCTCTGGATATGCATATGGCGCAGTACTGTCACAAAAGGGAAAGGATGGCAAAATCCACCCCAACGCCTTTATGTCAAAGTCGATGACCCCCGCCAAAAGGCACTATGACATCTACAACAAGGAAATGTTGGCTATTGTCAGGGCACTCAAATACTGGAGACACTACCTCGAAGGCGCCAAATTCCCGGTTTGCATCCTTACCGACCACAAAAACCTCGAGTATTTCAAGAAGGCTCAGGTTCTCAACCATAGGCAACATCGTTGGCTCCAAGACCTTTCCCGCTTTGATTTCACCATCTCGTACCGCCCAGGCGCCAAATCAGGCAAACCAGATGCCCTATCGCGTCGCCTGGATCACCGCCCTGAAGAGGGGGCAGAAGAACCGTCCCTGACGCTTCTACCACCCCCCAGAATCGAGGAAATTAACGCTGAAGATGCGGAGGATGATGAGAGCGAGGAAAGACAACTGGCAACCGACCTGGAAATTGTGGAGTCTATCGCAGCAGCAATTCGCGACGATCCTACCGTCAGCTCCATTCTGGCCTACTTTGACGCTGATCCGAACTCCGCCCCAGCCAAAATGCAAAGGGAAATGGCAGATTGGAAACTACAGGAGGGGCTCCTACGGTACAAAGACAGGATCTACGTCCCCAGCGATGACGACCTCAAATGCGCCATCCTACAACTCTACCATGACTCGATCATCGCTGGGCACCCAGGGCAAGCAAGGACATTGGAATTGGTGTCAAGAGGATACTACTGGCCGTCCTTGAAGTACTATGTCAACCGATACGTGGATGCCTGCGACACTTGCCAAAGGAACAAACCACATTATGCCAAACCTGTTGGACTCCTTAAGCCACTCCCTGTCCCCACGGGTCCATGGCAGGACATCTCCTATGACTTCATCACCAAACTCCCCACAACCAGAAACGGCAACGACACCATCCTGGTTACATTGGACCGACAAGGCAAGGAAGGACATTTCGTAGCCACCAAGGAGCTAGGACTGGACGCCCAGAAGACATCAGACCTCATGATCGCAAACGTCTGGAAATTGCACGGCCTTCCGCAACACATCGTGTCCGATCGAGGCCCCCAATTCAACGCACCCTTCCAGAAAGCCATGGCCAAGGCACTAGGGATTAAGCCGACGTTCTCCACCGCTTACCATCCACAAACCGATGGCCAGACCAAACGGACTAATCAGAATGTAGAAGGATTCCTCAGGATCTACTGCAACCACCGTCAAGACGACTGGGACGAGCTACTCCCCTTTGCCGAATTCGCTTACAACAATTCCTACCACTCGTCCATTGGCATGTCCCCCTTTATGGCCAACCGAGGATACAACCCCACATTTGCAGGAATGGCTTCGGAAGCGCAGTCCAATCCTTCGGCAGAAGAAAGGATCAAACGAATCCATAGTGTGCAACAAGAGATCCAATCAGCTATGACCATCGCCCAGGAAAAGCAAAAGGAATTCTACAATCGCCACCGGCAACGGGAACCAATCTACGAAATTGGAGACAAAGTCTGGCTCAGTGCAGAAAACATCACCACCGACCGTCCATCCGCTAAGCTTGCAGCGAAACGACTTGGCCCTTTCAAAATCGAAGCCAAGATCTCCTCCCATGCCTACCGACTCACCCTCCCCACGACCATGAAGATCCACCCAGTATTCCACGTTTCCCTCCTTACACCCCACGTTATCGATACAATTCCTGGACGAGTTCAACCTGCGCCGCCCCCTGTCATTGTCGAAGATGAGGAGGAATGGGAAGTAGAAAAGATCCTTAACTCGCGGTATCACTATCGACGTCTGCAGTACCTGGTCAAGTGGAAGGGCTTCGGAGATGATCACAATAATTGGGAACCGGCCGATTTCCTGGAGCATGCGCAAGATCTCTTGGAGGAGTACCATCGACGACTCCCCTTAGCATTCGGACCCAACAACGTACCTCCTCCTCACTCTTCTCGTCGTCGTCCTTAGGAGGGGCTGATGTGATGACCTCACCACATGTCACAACAAAGGTCAATACGCCAAACCCAGGATCCACTCACATTCCCACGACTACCCCGTGTTCCCATAACTTTCGCCCTTGATCGCATCGTCGCCTCACCTTCACCACACACTCCTTACTCATCCCCTCATGTACCCCATGTTTCTCTTACTCATTC
>WSTY01000652.1:3439-16055 GCA_019633465.1 Tulasnella sp. 417 | reverse complement strand
AAGGTTTGGTCGCGTGCTGACAAACGGGTGCCCGAAGCGTTCCGAAACCTGTGGCGTTTTTCGCACAGTCTAAATACGAGTGCATCTCATGATCACCATCAGCCTGTTGAATCCGAGGTGATGACCAAAACCGGCACGTCATCCTTGACCTAGCAAAATGCTGCTCTATCACTCTAAGTCTATGTCTAAGTCTATGCTCTCTAGCGGCTAGGGTTGCCTCTACCCTTTCATCATCGAGTCCCTCATCAACAACCCAAAGGCTCCAACAATCATGGTGCTCCCCAACAGGGTTCCAACGGTAATAGTCTGCATTCCTTTCCCGAACAGGGCGTCTCCCGCAAGAACAAGGACGATAGTGAGAAGGCTCGTGACTGCCATGAGCACAGGTCCCCACATGTACAACAAGATCTAACAATAGGAGAGGATGGACAATTGTCAGTCACACCGCAACACAGCGTAGATCACGAGGTTAACCGCTTCCACGTACCAGGGCCAGCGAGTTGTAAGTCATACTCATCACGGCTATGAATGCGACGCCCAGCCAAACTTTGGGATTAGGAGGGAGTTCCACGGACGGTCCCAGTTTCATGATGTTGATCAGAACGAGCGGAATCCAGAAAACGAAAAATGTGATGATCCCAATGGTCCAAGCGAAAAAATTTGCATGCAGGCCGAAGGGAAGGGAATAAGCCGGGTTTGACGTCCCTGTTAATCGGGTAAGCTCATCGTCCGTCCGAAGTGGTTGATATTCCGCGTGGGCTCCGTCGATGTTGTCGGAGGCTTGTGGTGATGGAGGCCGAGAGCGCTCGTCTTCGGGCAATGCTATTGATCTGTCGTACCACACAGCCCACGCAGCGGTGCCTAGTGCGGAAAGAAGCGCAAGCGTATCCCCAAAAAGGACAGAGTTTGAGTTTGTGGAGCTAGTCGGTCCATTGCTGGATTTTGATGGGCTGGATATCTCTTGGGTCTGACTACTCCCACCGTAGACAATAGCCGCCACGCCCACCGTAGCCGTTGACACCGCCAACAATTTGCGAGACTCCCATTTGTGCACTTCCCGTCCACTTGAACTGATACAGTATGTGGATGCTAGGACAGAGATGATGTATGTCCAAAAGGCGGTGGAACTCCATATGGCAGTGACATCTGATATCCTGCGTACACGAGAACGAACGTGCGATGAATTTCGAAGTTCTTCTGCGCACCCGACAACTCGGCCGATGATGAACGACTCACGGTGCGAAACCAACGCTCAAATACCATAGCAGAGCTGCAACGTTATACCACGTTGCCGAGAGAAATACCGTTCGGGCAAGAGAACCGTAATCCACTCCGGGCGAGTTTGGCTTGGGGAACTGCTGTGCCAGCGCGTGCTTGAATTCCGTGATGTAACGCGAGACAGGTAACTTGGTCTTCCATGACAGGAAAGCGAGGTGAAGCGGAATTAAGAGGGACAGGCTAGAAAGAGGGTCGGTTGGCTTTTGCCGGAGAAAGATCCGTCTCATCGTGAAGACTCTCACCACGAGTGGGCAGCGTATCTATCGCGTATTAGCTCAATTTAGTCTTTGCAGCCATCTAGTCTAGGCGAGAATCTTACACTATGAAGTAGGGTTGGGGGTATCCAAGCTCGCCTTCAACATACTAGAGACCAACTGACTTTAAGTTAACCTTACAGACGACCGAAAAGTTGAGTGACTTACGTCTGTCATCAAAGTCATGGAGACCGATGCCCCTAAAAATAGAGTAAAGAGAACAGTAGCTCTTGCTCCCTCTGAGGCGAGGAGTCCACCTCGTGTGGTGCTTGGTTGTGAGGATGATGGTGACGAGTTGTCCATGGTCAAATAGTAGTAGCGAAGGCGTGGTCTGCGAGTTGTGGTTGAGTAGGGTGGTAGTTGGGGGGGGTTTTAAGTACTTTGACCCATATGAACCTGGTCGGACAGGGGAGGTTCTCCTAGGGAAAAGGCGGTGAGTGTGGACCGTTTTCACGACGCCGAGCTGTCGTCCGTTCACACGGTTTCCTTCCCTGGAAAAGGCAGGGTGCAGGCCACTGAAATTAAAACACAACAAACACGTCATGTGCTCCATCTGCGCCCTGCGGCGGAGTAAACACGATGATTGCGACGCGGCCACACTTTACTCAGAAGCCCTCGAGTTTTCTGCTGATATGGGGAGTAAACTTTGGAGGTCATCAGCTCTGTTCGGCCTTGCTCAAACGCGTCACGCGCAGGAACCCATCTGGCTAGTGAAGCAATATCTCTTTATATGGAAGCTGCATGCTGAAGTTATGGGAGAGCTTGGAGGCTCGAATGGGAAAGTTTCCGCAATCATGGCGAGCATCTGTAAGGGCCCGCCTCGCAGAGACATTGAATATGAAAGCAGATCATTCGTTGACTCTGAAAGAAAATATACGTTTTACTCATGATGCACAAACTTTACATCAGTCAGGCCCCCGTTTCCTTTTCCGTACTATCGCCGCTCCCGAGCAATCCTTGCATATAGAAGAAATCACCACGAATCGCACGTAGGAAAGAAACAATCAAGAATTGCCCCCCCCCCCCTATAGATTTCCCCCTTTAATTATATCAGATTCTATGTAGTCGCGGGTCTATGCCCGAGGTGTATGGTTCGATGTATACGTCAAACCTGCAGTAGGGAGCATCCCGAACGGCCCCATGATTCTCGTGTGCCCTGAAAATGTTCAAACAGTAATAGTACTCTTTTGTTTTGCTTTTGGAAAATGTGGGATACGCGGCCAACACGAGGACCAATCTGGCTTGGAGGCTCGAATGAGAAGGTTTTCGCATTGGCGAGCATCTGTAAGGGCCCACCTCGCAGAGACATTGAGTATGAAAGCAGATCATTCGTTGGCTCTTAAAGCAAATAAATGTTCCACTCCTGATACACAAACTTCACATCAGTCCTCCGTTTTCTTTTCCGCGCTATCACCGCTCCCCAGCAATCCTTGCATATAGAAGAAATCACCACGAATCGCTCGCAGGGAAGAACGAATCAAGAATCACGCGTACGGAAGAGCGAATCAAGAATTGCGCCTACTATGGAATTCCTCCTTTAACTATATCTGCTTCTATGTAGTCGCCGATCTAGGCCCGAGGTGTGTGGTTCGATGTATACGTCAAAACTGCAGTAGGGAGCATGCCGAAAGGGCCCATGATGATCGCGCGCCCTGAAAATGTTCCGACAGTAATAGTATCCTCATTTTGTTTTGAAAAATGGGGGATCTGCAGCCAAAACGAGGACCAATCTAAGCAGATCTCCAAGGGGCATGAGCACGATGCCTAGACTCCAGGAGGACATACCCGACGAACGCGGCTAGCTAGTTGACGAATCTCGATATATTCAAGAGGGCTGATTAGAATAGCGAAATCCATGCTGTCCATTAGTCTGACGAGCAACTGTACTGTTGAACTAGGGGGAAATTTGATTCCGGGCACCACTTCTAGCACACCGACTAGGAGAACAGGAGTCCAAAGGACAAGCAGAAATGTGAGCCCCACGAACTAGGTCGAGGAATTGTCGGGCAATGCAAAGACGGAAATTGTATGAAGGCGGCGAAGATGGGCTATCACCCGTCCCAACAAGACTTTCCGATTGTCCATTCGCAGGGCTTGGTCGCCACCGCAATCTTGATCGGCATTGTCTCAAGCTTGAGGGGTCGGTAGTTGGAGCCTTTCTCTTTTGAATGCGCGATGCAGCGATCATACCAGACAGTCCAAGAGGCTGAGTACAACGCCAAATACAAGTCAGCGTATCGTCCAAGGGATGCCCCAGATCCGATGAAAGACTGTCCGAATGTGAGCTTTCAACTTTTTTGTTGTATGCCCGTCTGGCCGGGGGTATACCCAGCATGCACGGAGAGCGCAGCGCAGGGCGTGCACACCCACCCGACCACGGTACTCCTTTTTGCGGTCATGTTTTGCGACTCGACTCTGCCAGGGGGTGGTGCATTGAACAAAAGGAGCGATATCATTGGCCAGGAAGCCTGGCACACGACACAAAAACAACGGAACGATGTGCCTGCAATGCAAAATTAATAGTGGATTTTACCGAAGAAAGAAGGCTACCCGTATTCCTGTCTCCTTCAGTGTGCTTGAAAGGCATTAAAGGCAAGGGCACAGCCCACGCGGTGGCTTGAGGTCCTCGGACCCTGATATCCGTGATGAAAGACATGGATACCGAAGCCCGAGGTTCACGGGAAAAGCTAAGAGCTGTCATCGTAGCTCTTCCTGATCGTAAGATTGCACCCCTTGCTCCTTGACCCAGGTCGTGATAAGATGGCTATTGCGAAGGAACGGTACTGCGAGAGAGATTCTGGTCAGAGTGTTGAACTCAGGCGGATCAGCCTCAGCCAGCTGGGCTGAACAACAGACGGGTGTTAAGTACCCGGACTTTCACCGGCCTTACGTTATCCGGTTAGTCGAATTGCCATCCCATGGGAGACCGATCCATGGCGCATTCTTAGATCATAATCGAGCTCCGTCTCTGAAAATGGGAAAGGCTGAAGAGGAGACCCGAGTTGTTTTATAGGCTGCAACCAGATCTTACCAGTCTATTCACCGGGCACCCTCAATGGACGAAACTACACTATTATCCTCGTTTTTGTGGCCATGATCACGCGTCAGTGCCAAGGAATGACTCACACAGTAATTGGCGCGCCAACCCTTTCAGTATCGCAGTGAATAGGATCGTTTTAGGGTTACGCTTGGCACCCAGGCCTTTCCTAAACGATTGCCAAGGACAAGGATCCTCTGACTTGCTCCATAACCCCCTTTTCTCGTTTCTTCTGTACCGTGTACGTTATACGGTCCCAACCGTGTTCTGAAACTCGGCGAAATGTGGATTGGGGAAAGGTCCCGAACAACGTAAGTCAACTCCCTCTCCGATTTCTATTTCAAAATTCGTCTCCCTGCCAAACATTCTGTTCTTCCAACCGACGGGTTCTCCGCAATCAACTTCCCCAAATCCCGGACCTGTAGCGCTTGAGCTTCCTTAGTTCTGCTTATGAGCGCAACGTGGAAGAGCTTAGGAGAGCCGAGGAAAGGGCCGCTGCTCGGGCTTACGGCATGCTAGTGACCGATGTTCGAATGATGTACTAGTACCTTTCCGCAAGCATCCTGAGATCCCTTATCAATGTACACCGTATATACAAGCAACCGCACATGGGACACGCCTTTGTACAATCATGGAGAGAGATGGTCCGTTTGGGACCCGGTAGTTCGTTCGTTGTTGGTCTAAGCCTTCACTCTCCGGAGTCTGCATGCATGCGTTCTCGTTCGCGGAGACATTGGTGACAGGTCGGTGACGATGGGCCTTCAGGGTCGGAGTGGTTGATCCGTGGCGCGCCAGTTCCGTGTCCTTGGACCTTAAAATCTGATCACCCAGGGTCTGGTATCCGCCGAAGAATATATAATCGTCCAACAAGACGTTCATACGCCTTCCCTACCACCTTGATCCTACCCCTTTCGTTTTCGGCCACCCGCCTGTTCGCAACCAACAGCTCTCAAGCTGGGCGGGGCATCGAGAACCACCTACTGATACACCACAAAACCACCCCCCCCCGTTCCTCTTGCTCTCTTCTGTTTTGCTGGCGGGTGGCGAATGCATTTTATAATGGCTCGCCTGATTGGGGAGAGGCCACCCGAAATAGTTCAGCTTAGCTCCTATCGAGCGCAGAACGACCCGGGAGGGTATTTTGGGCCATGGTATGCGGACATGCCATTTGTGATCGGGATGCAGTGTTAACGACTTACCTCTCAGGTTGATGATTCTCGTCGGCATTAGCTTTATGTTGGTCAGTAACTTTTCCGGGGGCTGGCTGCATGCCGAATAGTTTGCCTGCATCCGCTCAAACGTTCAAATAGGGAACTCTGGCCACACAGTCTACGAAATACTTCTCCGCCTTTGGTTACGAAGGATTTTGGATGTTTACGATGGTAGTTTCTTGTATTTTGCTGTCCCTGTCAGTACGGGCCTCCAGTCGTTTTGTACGAATTTCTCCCCTTGCTGAACCAACCCCTCCAAATCTCTCGACAGGGCCCAGTGGGCGATTATTATGCACGCTACGTTCGACTGGTTTATCTATAAGTCGGTATCATCCGCCCTCTGCACACTCTTCGCTAGTTAACAGCCATCGACTATCTTGCTAGCTTCGGCGATTGGCAGTGAGCTAGCCAGCTAATCAGTATCGCCTTTCAGTAGACTGAAGCAATTTCCCTCTTAGGCGCTTTGCATCAGTGCCGTGGCAATCCCCTGCATTACAGTTGATATCTCGCCTTATCGCATTCATTTCGCGGCTTTTCTTTATCCATCAGTGTTACTTGCTATATAATCGGAGCAAACTCGTATTTGCCAGTCTAATGATTGGTGAGTAGCCTTAATAGAAAGCCGCTTTCTGACTGGTATCTAACGTCGGGGCCTCCAGGAGCGGCGACGACATTGGCGTTGTTCGTGATGATAGGTGTAGCTAATGCAATCGCTCCCTACACGTCTCCGCTTCCGAGAGTACTCTGTTACGTTGAGTGTATGCTGAGGACGTGCGGACTGGTTCTTACCCTTCTTCATTTGACACTTTAGTATTTCCCGCGCTATCTAGCAATCTGGGTACGTCCCTATTCTTATTTGCAGATTCCAACTTTTCAAGTCCCTCTCGCTATAAATGCTAACAGATATGCATTAGTGACCGATCTTGCCATCATGTGTCTCACGTTGTGGAAGTTGGGAATACGGGGGCAAAACTATAGCTCGAAAACGGAGAGCGTCCTCCGTCGGCTCCGCAACGCAACCGTCGAGGCTGCGGCACCTCCAGCAATCTGTGCAATCCTAAACCTTGTCGTGTATTTGGTTTTGGTGAGTCCGTTTGTCGAAAAAACCAGGGGTTGAGACACTTCAGAGTCTGAATGCTGAGACGATCGCGACTTATTTCTATGTGACATTACACAATAGGACAATCTGACACACCACTGGTTCATCATGATGACGTCGAGGTTCTACGTTTGGGCGCTCATGTTCACATTGAACTCGTAAGTACATTCTCTCCCCGATCTTCCGTTCACGCATCTAGATCTCAAGCCATGCGTTGCTCCGATGTATATCCTCCTTTCCTTCGGTGGTTCTACGCATCTGTCTCCATAACTCACCATCGGGCGTTTTACACTGCAGCCGAGTCTCTATTCGAAGACAGCTTGATCCGTCAAAACATGCCGACGATCAGACCGTGAGCACGGGTTTCGAGTTCACGAACCCCCTTGAGCTCGAGTCTCATGAACTCGAGTCTCGGAGCTCTTCTAGATGTCGAAACTCTGTAGGTCTCGACGATTCTTCCCAGCATCTTCTTTCCGGGCCTTTCTATTCCTATGACACTAACACCCTGTCTTTGGTTGGAAGGCTTACTCATTTACATGACACCGCTTTGGAGCCATAAAAACTGGGAGGCGGCCCGCATTTCACAGCAATTTCTGGGCCTATCCGTGGCGCGAGAACCGTCGTTAGGGACCATCGGAATCTCGATATCTGGCCGCGCATTCCAACCACGGGACCAATCAGGCGCCTTTGGTCTCCGTTTGAGGCTATGCGTTACGTTCCTAGTATAAATTTGGTATTTGTGGGACTCGATGCACTCTGGATAGACATCGAAGGCGGGTCGGGTGGAGCGTCAATTATATACGCAAGGCGCGTTTTAACAAGGAGGAACGCGGCTGATGCTTCCCATTGATCATCCCCGGTGTCAGTAGAGCGTGGCCGCATCATAATAACCGTTTGATGCGGCTGGGCAAGAAGCTATGCGCCTTAATATGGAAGTCGCTAAAGCGATAGGAGAGCTGGAAAACTCAGGCGGAAAGTTTTTCGCGTTAGCAGATGGAGGCAGTATCCGCAAAACCCTTGATTATGCTATATCCCGCCTCAGAGAGAAATTGAAACATTAAGGTCGATCATTCGTTGACTCTGGATGATCAATACTCTACGCATGATGTACAAACTTCATCGCTTTTAAAACATACAAGCTCGATGACAGGTGGCTTGGGGCCCCGACCGTTGCTCCCGCATGTGTGTACTAAGCGGATAGCGACGGTTTCCGGTGAATTGTCCCCAAAGCTTAAGCCAGGCTCCGTCTTAGTATCTCTGCCACCGAGTCGATTGTTATAGCTGAAGGAAGGAACTTATTCGACAACCTCGGTCGGAACCCTCTTGCCTAGGTTGGCGTCGTGGCTGCGCTTCCACGTGTCGGAAGCATGGAACCCGTCTGGTGACTCCCACCATCTTTGCAGCCTGGACGTATACTCTCCCCCAAGATCAGGATAGGAGGAAGTATCAGCCTCCTAGGTAGAGCCATTAAACAGTGTCTATCTTGTCTGGAGTCGCTTTTTTCCCAGTATTTACCAGGAACTGCACCAACTCTTCTCGGCTTCGGATCGGATGGCAAGCGACGGTTAGTTGACTGTTGGCCCGGCCTAGAGGCGCATTTTGACCATATCTTTCAAAGATATCAGATTTTTTGGAAGGGATGGGCGCGAATGCGAAAACTTTATTAGGGATATTCGCAAGGTGGCCTATGACGCGGGGAAGATACGGGACGACGCATGGATAGCCGATTTCGCGTCAACTTGCTTTTTAGGAAAAGCGCTAAGACACTACGAGAAACTTGAGCCTGAAGTACAGGGTGACTGGAGACTGTTGCGCCAAGCATTACTAGAAAAGTACCCTCCGCTGAGCGATGATGAGGACCAGGTGCAAGCCGAGGGATCGAGGTAGGGATTACTGCCCATCTTATTCAACGCAGCCTCCAAGAACCCCTGTGCCAAAAAAAAAAACATCCCCTTATAGCATGCTACAAATGCTCGCTCCGACGGGGCAACGTGGTCCGCGACTTCAGGCTCGGATCGGTCGGGTCAAGGTCATTGGTGCCAACTCCTCAGACTTCGGGTATCTAGCATACGGAAAAACGTGTATCTCAACCGGGGTTGGTGCTGGGGCTTCTGCAGCTGAAGCAATCTCTGTAAGCTATCTTCCGGCTTACGGTCTGTCTGAACTCGAGATCCAGGTAACTAGTCATCATCCTTCACACACCAGCCTATTAATATCATCTCTAAAGCGACCTGATGCGCAGCCTCAAGTGTTAGGTGTGCACTGGTATTCCTCGCATCCGTCCACGGCTATTGGATCCACCAAGTATGAACAACGCGCCTCCTAGTTTTAGCAAACCCTCACGATATCGGCGCAGTTTTGCGGCTGTCACAGCTTTCAACTATGAAGGATCCTATCGGTCGAGTACGATGAAGTGGGCCGGTCCAGGTTATACCCGTGTCTGGAAAGTGCAGGCGGATAATACTCTTTGTCCGCACCTAGAAGAGCGTGCTTGTGAGTGCCCGTCTAAAGGACGCGCACTACTTGAGGGTGACCCCATCATCCATTTTAAGCTCCTAGCGCACTCTAAGCTTTTATTCACTCAGGGTCGGGAAATCAGCGGTATGCAATTGATGTGGCGGCAGATCCTGGCGCGTTCGTGACCAAATATGGACACGGCGGATGGGGGCAATCTGTGGTAACTTTACTCACGCAATGGCAATCATACCCCACTGACTGCTTTTCCCTGTTACAGAAACTCTTGTTCGAGCCTACAAGTTAGAGCCTGCGTGGTGGTTCCTTGGACGATATTTCTACAAAGATATAAAAGGGCCGTCGGGACCTTAGCTACGAATGTGAAGTCTGGATCATCCCACCACTCGCACTGCTATCTCATGGCCTACTCCGTATATTAGCTTTTCTCAAAGATCTTCTTCCTCTTCTTCGGACTGGTTTTCGTGTTGTTTTTTTAGCACACGTACTGCATGTAGAAGTGTAGCACAGCATATCCTTGTTTGAAAGCCCCACTGTAAAGAAGTGTAGGGTCAGAGTGTATAGATGACAAGCGAATGGATGGGAAGATGTTTGCTGGGCTCTTTAGGTACATAGGTAAACCGTTGCTGAGGCAAGCGGGCACTCCGCACTCCGTACAAGCCGGACGGCCAGTGGGATCTACATACCGGCCAAAGCCACTTTGGTGACGACAGCGACGACTTTCAACCAACTAATTAAAGAGTTCGAGGCCGGGTGCATCCTGATCCACATCCTACCCTGAAACTACCATGCGGGCCATGAGTCTCTGTCAGCCTCCGCGTCAAAGAGTGGAACCACGAGTACACATTATCGCACCTTGGGATAGATCGTGATTGCATTGTTGGGCCAGGCTCCTTGGATGGGTTTTCTACCGGTGGCGGTTTCCTATGATGCTGATGGGAGGACGGAGGCTGGGGCGGCTCCTTCTGGGCGAGGGTGAAGCGGTCGAACAGCTGCATCAGGCGGACCATCACTATACATACAGGTAGCAGGCGCGACACTTCGGGTTTAATCCCGGCCCTCGAGCGAGTTGTTCCCAAATTCCAAGCCAAAACTCTGTCGTAGTATCTCTGCTACCGAGTCGATTAGTATGGCTGAGGGAAGGAAATTATTCGACGGTCTCAGTCGGAACACTCTCCTGCCTAGAGTGGCGTTGTGGCTGGGCTTACACGTGTTGCAAGCATGGGGACTTGGACAGTGACTCCCACCAGCTTTGCAGCCTGGACGTATACTCTCCTTCAGGATCCGGATAGCAGCAAATCTTAGTCTCTTAGGCATACTTACTTTAAAGCGTCTATATTATCTGGAGTTACATTTCTTCCTGTAATTCCCTGGGATTTACGACGGCTGTGACCGCATGGCAAGCCACGGTTAGTTGACT
Source organism: Tulasnella sp. 417 (assembly GCA_019633465.1). Taxonomy (NCBI): domain Eukaryota; kingdom Fungi; phylum Basidiomycota; class Agaricomycetes; order Cantharellales; family Tulasnellaceae; genus Tulasnella; species Tulasnella sp. 417. The sequence continues at coordinate 5,284 of WSTY01000652.1, read as the reverse complement.
GCTGGCCTAGCGTAGAGGCTCATTTTTGACCATATTATTAGAAGATATCCTATTCTTTGGACGTGATGGGCGCGAATGCGAGGACTTTATTAGGGATATTCGCAAGGTGGCCTACTCGGCGGGGAAGATACGGGACGACGCGTGGATAGCCGATTTCGCGTCAACCTGCTTTTCAGGGAAGGCACTAAGACACTACGAGAGTCTTGAACCTGAAGTACAGGATAGCTGGAGACTGTTGCGCCAAGCATTATTAGAAAAGTACCCTCGCCTTGACGATGATGAAGACCAGATGCAAGCCAGGGGATCGAGGTAGGGACAGATGCCTATCTGATTCAACGCAAGCCTACAGGAATCCGCTGTGCCAAACAACATCCCATTATAGCATGTTACATATGCTGGCTCTGACGGAGTCACGTGGTCCGCAACTCAAGGCTCGGATCGGTCGGGTGAAGGTCATTGGTGTCAACTCCGCGGACTTCGGTTATCTAGCATATGGAGATACTATGATCTCAAGTGGAGTTGGTGCCGGTGCTTCTGCAACTGAAGCGATTTCTGTATGCTATGTTCCGAAATCTGGTCTATCTGAAGTTGAGATCCAGGTGCCTGGTCATCTCTTTCACACACCCCAAACTACTAATTTCGTCCCTCTAGCGACCTGATGCGCAGCCTCAAGTGTTAGGCGCGCACTGGGTTTCTTCGTCTCCGTCGTCGTATATGGGATCAACCACGTACATATGAACAACATACATTTTCGTTTGGCAGACCCTCACCATCTTGGTCCAGCTTTGCGGCCATCACAGCTTTTAATTATGAAGGACTGTATCGGTCAAGTAAAATGAAGTGGGATGGTCCAGGCTTTACCCGTATATGGAAACTGAAGAAGGATAATACTCTTTGTCCGCATCTGGAAGAGCTCGCGGGTAAGGCCTACCCAAGGGATGCGCACCACTTCGAGGATGACCTGATAATCTACTTTAAGCTCCTAGTCCGCTCCAACCTTTTATACACGACCGCTCGAGCAATAAGCGGCATTCAATTCATATGGCGGTAGATCCCGGCGCGTTCATGAACAAATTTGGACCGGACGGATGGAGGCCTGTGGTAACTTTACTCATGCAATAACAATCATATGGCACTGACTGCCTTCCATTTGGACAGAAATTTTTGTTCGAGCCCACAAGTTAGAAATTGCTATTAATTCCTCGGACAATATATCTCGGAAGGCTTAAAAGCGTTGCCGGGGTACCTTATCTGGTTGCCAACCTGAAGTCTGGACTGTCCCACCTGCCCACACTACTATCTCATGGTCTACCCTGTATATCAGCTATTTTCAAAGATTTATTTTCTCTTCTTCGGGCTAGCTTTCGGGTTGTGTCGTGCGCGGATAGTAAGCGTAAAAGCGCAGAATAGCACTCCTTGTTTGAAAGCCGAAACCACATTTAACGAGATCGTTACAGGGAGACGAGGCATGGAGGGTCCAAGCAGATGGGTGGCAATTGCCGGGCACTCGGCACTCCGGGCCAGGTACAAGCCAGACAGCCAACGGAGATCTGAATGTTGGCCAAAACTTCTTTGGTGACGACAACGACGACTTTCAACCAACTCGTCTTAAGGATTCGAGGCCAGATGCATTCTGATCCACATTCTACCCTGAAACAACCATGCAGGGCCGGCAATGAGTCTCCGTCAGCCTTCGCGTCAGACATTGAACCACAATTGTACAAGTACACATTTCGTACCTTGGAATAGATCGTGACTGCATTGTTGGGCCAGGCTCCTTGGATGGGTTTTCTACCGGTGGCGGTTTCCTATGATGCTGATGGGAGGACGGAGGCTGGGGCGGCT